>SJYC01071973.1:0-14734 GCA_006408675.1 Madoqua kirkii
CCTTCCTGACCTTCAATGTGGGATAGCTCCTCTAGGCCCTTCTGCTCCTGCACAGCCACCGCTCCTCGGGTTGATCGGCTACCAGCCCTGGCCTCGGGCATGGGTGGCTCTTTTCAGCTGCCGCCCCTGGCCTCAGGCTTGAGCTCGGGGTGGCTCCTCAGGGTTACCACCCCTGGCCTTGGACTTGAGGCTCCTCCGAGCTGCCGCCCCTGGCCTCGGGCTCACGGTGTCTCCTCAGCATCACCGCCCCTGGCCTTGAGCATGAAGTGGCTTCTTCTGGCTGCCCCTGACCTTGGACGCAGGGTGCTTCCCCCCGGCAGCCCCTGACCTCGAACACAGATGCGGGGTGCCTCCTCCCTGCAGCCCCTGACCTCGGACGCGGTGTAGCTCCTCTTGGCCGTGCTTAGTGCGCCACCCCGGCTCCAATTTTTGTGACTGCATGGAGCCCACCAGACTCCTCTGTCTATGAGATTCTCTAGGCAACAGAACTGGAGTGGGTTGCCATGCCCTTCTCCAGGGGATCTTCCCAACCCATGGATCGAACCTGCATCTCTTAACTCTCCTAAACCAGCAGATTCCTTACCACGAGCTACAACTAGGAAACACCATAGAGTACATGTAACTATATTATTAAAATAATAATATAAAAATAATGTATTTTTGTCATTTCAACACACAATAAATTTTAAAAATGTCAAATATGTTTTTCAGATTTTAAAAAAGTAAATCTTCAAAATCTAGTGCGCATTTTACACTTCTAGCGTGCCACAGTTCAGCAGAGTCACGTTTCAGATGCTCAGTGGCCACACATGCCTGGTGACCACAGGAGGGCACAGAGCTGCCCAGACTCCCACTCTCAGAGTGTGGTCCTGGGATCCTGTGCCGCTGCTGCTGCTGCTGTGGGCTCCTCTGTCCGTGGGAGTCTCTAGGCAAGAATGCCAGAGTGGGTTCCATTTCCTTCTCCATGGAATCCTGTAGGAAAGCCTGAATTTCAGGCCATCCCCTGGAGCTGCTGAATTTGATCTGTGTTTCCACAAGATTCAGTTCAGTCACTCAGTCGTGTCCAACTCTTTGCGACCCCATGAACTGCATCACCCCAGGCCTCCCTGTCCGGCACCAACTCCTGGAGTTCACCCAAATTCATGTCCATTGAGTCAGTGATGCCATCCAACCATCTCATCCTCTGTCATCCCCTTTTCCTCCTGCCCCCAGTCCTTCCCAGCATCCGAGTCTTTTCTAATGAGTCAACTCTTCATATCAGGTGGCCAAAGTATTGGAGTTTTAGCTTCAACATCAGCTTTCCAATGAACACCCAGGACCAATCTCCTTTAGGATGGACTGGTTGAATCTCCTTGCAGTCTAAGGGACTCTCAAGAGTTTTCTCCAACACCACAGTTAAAAAGCATCAATTCTTCAGCACTCAGCTTTCTTTATAGTCCAACTCTCACATCCATACATGACCACTGGAAAAACCATAGCCTTGATTAGACGGACCTTTGTTGGCAAAATAATGTCTCTGCTTTTTAATACGCTAAGTTGGTCATAACTTTCCTTCCAAGGAGTAAGTAATTTCATGGCTGCAATCACCATCTGCAATAATTTTGGAGCCCAGAAAAATAAAGTCAGCCACTGTTTCCACTGTTTCCCCATCTATTTCCCATGAAGTGATGGGACCAGATGCCACGATCTTCGTTTTCTGAATGTTGAGCTTTAAACCAACTTTTTCACTCTCCTCTTTCACTTTCATCAAGAAGCTCTTTAGTTCTTCTTCGCTTTCTGCCATAAGGGTGGTGTCATCTGCATATCTGAGGTTATTGATATTTCTCCTGGCAATCTTGATTCCAGCGTGTGGTTCTTCCAGCCCAGCATTTCTCATGATGCATCTGCATATAAGTTGGACATGACTAAGAGACTTCCACAAGATTAGCGAGTGGTTTGTGTGCACACTAGAGTCTGAGAAGCTGCTCTGGGATTCCTCGGGAACCTAAAGATCACTAGGATCTCTGTGGCATTCTCGGTTCACTCATCCACTCATCAAACATTTGTTGTGTCAAGCTCTGTTCCAAGCACTGGATGGGTCACAAGGGTGAACTGAAGAGCGGTCCTTCGTGGTTCATGCCTTCATGGAGACTCCTCCTTGTTGAAAACGATAGAGAAACCCAACTCAAACAGGAGGAGGAGATGACAGAGAATGAGACAGTTGGATGGCATCACCGACCCAATGCACATGGGTTTGAGCAAGCTCAGAGAGTTGGTGAGAGACAGGGAGGCCTGGCATCCTGCGGTCCACAGGGTCACGACTGAGCAACTGAACAGCAACAAACTGGTTCCAGCAAAAATGCAGATGACTGGGTTCTAATCACAAACACGGGGTCTGGCTTTAGCTGGCGGCTCTTGGGCGAGTCTCCTCCTCTCTCTGCTCCTCGGACCCTCAAGCCCTGAAAACGAGCAGAGCTTTGTGCTGGACACCGTTCATGATCAGCCCAGCACCCGTCGTCCTGGCTTTTCAGCCACAGAACCCTGATCCTGTTTCAGGGTTCATTCACCTCCCACATGGTGCAGGTGACTTGGGGAAATCTGAGATTAACCCCAGGTGTTCAGGGCACAGCACTCCTGGACTGTTGTTCCAATGTGTCACGCGCTTGTCCCCAAACCAGCGACGGTGGCCAGCAGGACACGAGGTTCCGATCGCCAAACCCAGCGTCCCAGACTCCTGCCCGGATCAGAGGAGGAGTGGATTCTGTCCAGTGGAGGGAGCACCTACTGGGCGTCAGGCAGCACGATTCACACACATTCACCGTCAGGTGAAACAGTTCACATGCTGTAAATGACAGACTAAGTCCAGGTTACCGACATGAACAACCTCCTCTCCACAAGAGTGAAAAATAAGCAAATTACCGAAAAAATACAAGGAGAACAAGGCTGTCTGCATTTTTAAAAACCTTCCACGTCCACGTTGTGCACAGGAAACCCCATGAAGAATGCTCATCAAGTGCTGGTGGGGATTATCTCTGAGGAGGGGAGTGAGGTGAGGAGGGCAGAGAACTCAGCAGTTGACTAGGATTTTTCTGCATTATTCAAATAGCTTACAAGACTATGCATGTTTGCTTGGGAAATTTTTGCAGAGCACTGGGATTAGACACACCTCGGTAAAAAGGAAGACCAATATGCAGTGATTCATAATCTGCCTGACAGCTCATCTCACTGGAAGAAAAAAATACACATTTTGCGCACCTGTAAAAAACTGCATTCGAGAGGTTTCAGTGGACAGTGTCCATGAGACTGGGTGAAGCCTGGTTTAACGGACCTGTGATGGAGGGTCAGTTTATGGTGGGTGAACCCGCCAATAGGTTCTTGCTGCGTCTCCCTGGAGATGTGGGGTCTGATTCTACCCTGCCTGGAATCTGAGAAGCCTCAGTGATATCTGTGACCACCAGGAGGCAGAGGAGGTAGGAACCAGCAGGTGGAGATGCTGGTGGAAGGGTGCTCTGAGGAGTCAGCTGCTGGCTGCATTCCTGCGAGACCCTTCCACATGCCTCATGGAAGCACCTGAGGTTTGGGGTGAGAGAGAGGTCAAAGATGGAATGAGAACTGGTGGGGAAATTGAGTTCACTTTGGTGAAATACACTGGAAATCCACAGATGCCTTCCAGCGTGGTGGTGGTTTAGTCAGTCGCTCAGTCGTGTCTGACCGTTTGCAGCCCCATGCACTGCAGCCCACCAGGCTCCTCTGTCCCTGGGATTCTCCAGGCAAGAACACTGGAGAGGGTAGCCTATCCCTTCTCCAAGGGATCTTCCCGACCCAGAAATCGAACTGGGGTCTCCTGAATTGCAGGCGGATTCTTTACCAGCTGGGCACCTGGGAAGCCCGCCCTGCCCCTAACCACGCCTCCACTCACAGGTGCCAGGCCCACTCACGCCTGAGTCACTTGGCCGGATATGATGGCCTCAGTGCTTGTCACCGCCGCGCTAAGCCCACCCCTCCACTTCCCCAGGGACGTTCAGAGAGGCTGGGCGGCCCACCCAAGTTACACGGCAAGTTGCCCTGTAGCTGGGACCGGACCCCAGGCCTCGGTTCCAGCTTGCTTGTTGTCACTAATATATTTATAAATGTGGGACTTCCAGCCTCCAGGACTGTGGGAAAATAATGTTTGTTGTCTAAGCCCCTTGATCTATGGTGTTTTTGTCCCCTGCCTTGGCATGCTGGAGAGATAAGCTTCCTCTCTACCTCCAGAATTTCTTGCCAAAAATGAAACAAAATTTTTAAAAAATGTTCCTGCTTAAACAGACTCCAGCAATGACTAAATAGAGATTCTTTCTCTTCCTTCATAAGAAAATTTATAGGTGATATTTCTATGTATACTAGATTAAATCATATGGCCTTTTATTGTGACATTTAAAAATTTCTGTTCTCCATCATTTTACAAAGGAGTTAAAACAGAAACTTGGACATATTTTATGGAAATAATTATTTAACTCAGACTCTGCTTTGTTAACATTCAGAGAGTTTCCATGAGAATTATACTTTTAGGGGAACTCACAGGCTACCTAAAGAGATGCTAGATATATCGGAAGGAAAGAAAAAGAGTAATTTGGAAATCTACATGCACCCCAATGTTCCTAGCAGGGTTATTTACAACTGCCAAGATTGGGAAGCAACCGACGTGTCCATTAGCAATGAATGGATAAAGATATATGTGTACAGACAATGGAATACTACTTAGCCATTAAAAAGAGGGAGATTTTTGTCATTTGCAACAATGTAGATGGACCTGGAGGGTATTATACTTAGTAAAATAAGTCCAATGACAAATACGTTATGTGTGCTATCATTTACAAAACATGTGGAATCTAAAAAAATAAAACAAACGAATGACAATAGCAAAACAAAAACAGACTCCCAGGACCAACTGGTGGCTGCTGGTGGGAAGAGAGAAGG
Organism: Madoqua kirkii; assembly: GCA_006408675.1. Classification (NCBI taxonomy): domain Eukaryota; kingdom Metazoa; phylum Chordata; class Mammalia; order Artiodactyla; family Bovidae; genus Madoqua; species Madoqua kirkii. The sequence goes on from SJYC01071973.1 coordinate 4,939, forward strand.
GCTTCCCAAGGGGAGAGGCAAGGCGGAGAGAAGGGGCTAAGAGGTGCGAACCAGTATGTATGAAATAAATAAGCTATGAGAATATACCGTACACCACAGGGCATATAGCTGGTATTTTACAGTAACTATAGAGTATAATTTATAAAAATGTCAAATCATTATGCTGTACACCTGAACTAATATAATATTATAAACAAACTGTGCATCAATAAAAATTAATTAATACTAATTAAAGAGCTGCAAGATCAGGATGAATAAGCCTTTCTGTGAAGAGCCAGATAGTAAATGTTTTGCTGGGGGCACGGGAGGGGAGCTGGGCGTGGAGTTGATGGGGTTAATGCCCCTGTTGCCACTGCTCAGCTCTGCTGTTGTAACACAAAAGCCACAGACAGCATGTAAACAAAGGAGAATTCTGTGTTCTCAGGAAACTTTATTGCATCTACACGAGAACATGGATGTTAGTGGAACCTACTGTGTAATCATCTTACAATATATGTAAATCTAAGCAAAACACTGTAGCCCTTAAACTTATACAGTGACGTGTGTCAATTATTTCTCTACAAAACTAGAGGGAAAATTTAATAAACAGTCTAACCTTTGAGCCAATAATCTCATTCTAAAAAATCTAACCAGAAGTAAATCTGAAATATGAAAAAAAAGGTTAACGCACAGAGAGGTCCAGAGCAATCTCTTCTGCAAACGATGAACACGGGGAGCAGCTGAGAGTGCTGGAGGTCTGTGTCCTCCCAGAACTCATGTGAGCGATCCTGACACCCAGTGCAGTGATCTGAGAAGGTGAGGGCCTTGGGAGGTGGTCTGTCCCGTGGAGACCCTCGGCCCTTCCACCGTTATGGGAACGCAGTGCGAAGTTTGCCACCCAGGAGAGCGCCCTCACCCCGCCACGCTGACCCTGGGCCCAGGCCTCCGACTCCAGAACCAGGGGAAATAAACTGTCTTTTCGCCCAGGCTGCAGTGTCTTATTACGTCAGCACACAGCGGAGGGCAGGACGCACCCCGAGGCTGGCACCGGCACCCGTGTACCGCCCGGAGGAGACAGGCGCTGTTGCTGTTAGCCACCCAGCCACGTCCAGCTCTGTGCCGCCCTGTGGACGGCAGCCCGCCGGGCTCCTCCGTCCATGGGACTCTCCAGGCAAGAACACCGGAGTGGGTTGCCATTGCTTCCTCCAGGCGATCTTCCCAGCCCAGGGATCAAACCCGCATCTCCTGCCTGGCAAGCGGATTCTTTACCACCTTGGGAGCCGTAAAACAACACAGGGCGCTCAGCTGGGTGCTCCTGCTGGCCTAGAGGGCTGCGTTCTGGGAGTGAGGGGAGATCCAGGCGCGGCGACCTACGCGCTCGTGGTGATCACGTTGCACAGCAGAAAGCAGCACAGCACTGTAAAGCCAGTGTCCTCCAATTAGAAATAAATTTTAAAAGCAGAACCCTTAAAAAAAATACTGAAGACACCACGCTCACACGTTAGCTGCCTCGAAAATGGGAACGTTTGGACGATATTCCTTTCTGATGGCCTGCTGGGGTGGTAGTTGCTTTTAATTTAATTAGGAAACCCTTGTCTTTTCTTTGCTGAGCCACCAGGAACAACCAGAGAACAGCAAAGCCTGTGGCCCAGTGGTTGGGCGGGGGGAGCGGTGGCTCTCACCCCACTGTCTGGTGAGACCTCATCAAGGTCTGGTTTCCTTGATGAGGAATGATATCAAGTTCCTCTCTCAAAGGGGAGGCCTGAGAATTACATGAGTCAGGGCGTAGAAAAAAATGAAAATTGGAATGACCGTGTTGTACACCAGAAACTGATATTATACTATAACTCAGCCATATTGCAATTTAAAAAAAAAAAAAGAAAAGGAAAATGAACACGCTGTTACAAGTGCTCAGGAAAGGCGAACTCTCCTCCCGTCTGGTGGAAAGGGGAACCGCACTTCGGGAAATACAGGTGAGTTACCTGCTCTGCGAATCTTGATTTCCTTAACAAGTTCCTTCCACACTAAAAGAATCACACCTTCAGAATAATGCCTCCTGGAATCCTAATGAAGTCTCCGTCGCCTCAGTCGCGCCAGACTCTTGCGACCCCGTGGACGGTAGCCCCCCAGGCTCCTCTGCCCATGGGGTTCTCCAGGCAGGCACACTGGAGAGGGGTGCCATGCCCTCCTCCAGGGAGCCTTCCCCACCCAGGGATCGAACCAGGTGTCCTGCGGCGCCTGCCCTGCAGGCCGGGTCTTTACCACCGAGCGACTGAGAAACCCAATGAGGTTTTCATAAATTTGTTTTTTATGAAAGCTTTTTTTTTTGTCAGTTTAAGCAATTACCCTTTAGTTTTCAATTACATTGTTCTATCTTTCCCTGTCTTTTATGCAGGTGATACTAAAGGCCAACTGTAATTTTTTTTAATTCCCTTAACCGGCAAGATCAAAATGGGCGGGTATGATGACCCCAGCTTTTCTCAGTCTTACTGATCACCGAGATTCCGAACCGCTGAGCGCCCTGCCCCGCCCGCCGGGCCTCCCGGGACGGCTGCCGTCAGCTGCTTCCGAGCTGCTGGTCCTGCCCGCGGCCGCCTCGCGTAGAAGGTTCTTCCCGGCGACGGCGGCCTGCCTCTGGGTCCCGCCCGTCCGCCTTCGAGCACCAGCGCGGGGCCGCGTCTGGGCGGGCGTTTGGGAGCGGGCGCTGCGCGCTCGCCCTCGCGTGGAAGAGGTGCCCGCCGCGCTCCCCGGGCGGCCGGCCGCTCCGCCGCACCTGCCGCCCCGGCGCTCTCCAGTGCCGATCGATTCCCGAACGTCGGCCTGGGGCCCGGCCGCGCGCGCCGCGCGGGAGGCTGCGGCCTTTGTTCCCTGCCAGTTGTTACTCTGGGAGAAGCCTGCCGCCCTGTGGACCGAAGCTGCATTACCCTCGCCTGGAAGAAATTGCCTGGAGCCACCGCTTAAGGAAGAACGGGCTTTCCTGAAGGAAACTCAAGTTCTCTCTGCGGGGGTCCGGGTTCCAAAGGCCCCAGAGCGCTGCAGAGATAGCAGTGCCGTGGCATAGAGGCTGCTCTACGGTGTGAGTACGAGGCAGGCTCCACAGCTAGGAGGACGCCCCCTCCCAGGCTCAGTTTTCTCTTCAGTACAATGGGCCCGCAGGCCCCACACCTGGGAGACGGAGGTGCAAAGCTAAATACAGCCTGTGCTCCCTGGCGTGAATAAGAGGCCAGCAATCGGTGACGAACGTGGCCAAATCTGAGCATCAGAAGACCACCCGGTGCACCTGATGCGTGATCTCTGTAGTTCTGAGAAGCAAAAGAATAATTTAAAATAAGCGGTGTGTGTGTGTGGGTGACTGGATAATTATGGGGCTCATTGGTGGGTAAGTGAGAGTTGGTTGTGGGCGTGCTTGTATGAAAGGCTGATCAGTTCTGAGCAATGATGAAAAGATTTTATTGCGGAACCTTCTATAAACTATGAAGGTTTCTACACTTGATCTGAGCTCAGAATTTAAAAAAAGAGAGATCAACAAACATTCACTACCATCAGTTCTTGTAGAGAATGATGTACCCAGAATATATATTACATATAAACAAAGTTCCAAATCTTATAACTAATAAAGTACTAGTTCACCGCTAGCACCATAGAAGTCTGGGTGTGCGGCACCATGAAGAGTTGCTTCAGGGACTTATTCATTCTCTGTCTCTCTCTCTCTCTCTCTCTCCATATATATATATAGTCATTCAGTCGTGTCTGACTCTTTGTGACCCCATGGACTGCAACATGCCAGCCCTCCCTGTCCATCACCAACTCCCGGAGTTTACTCAAACTCACGTCCATCGAGTCAGTGATGCCATCCAACCATCTCATCCACTGTCGTCCCCTTCTCCTCCCACCTTCAATCTTTCCCAGCATCAGGGTCTTTTCCAGTGAGTCAGCTCTTCACAACAGGTGGCCAAAGTAGTGGAATTTCAGCTTTAGCATCAGTCCTTCCAATCAATATTCAGAACTGATTTCCTTTAGGATATATATATATATATATATGTTTTTGCTTTTTTTCCACTGGAGGTCTAATGGTTGGGACTCCAGGCTCCCAATGCAGGGGTTCAAAGCCTGGTCCGGGAACTAAGATCCCACATGCCGCAAGGTGCAGCCAAAAAGTGAAAAAAAAAAATCTGGCTTTCGGGATCTTAGCTCCCCCTGGAGGGGTGGAACTCGGGCCACCCCAATGAAAGTGCTGAGTCCTAACCACTGGACCACCAGGGAATTCCCTTCAAAATATATTTATCGTCTCCTTTTTGTCACTGTTCCAAGCCTTTGCGACTCATTCATAAAGTTCAATTACTATAACTTAGACCTAAAGTCGGTGGGAAAGTAGCACAGTAAAAATGGGTTTCCCTTTTGAAAAATAAAAGAAAAAATAAGTGTGAGAGATAGTGATTCATATGACTAAACAATTCCACTTGCTCTTACATACACACTCAAAAGAACTGGAAACAGACGTTCAAGCAGAAACACATACACGGAAGCTCCTGGCAACACCACTCACAACGGCCGAAAGGGGGAAACACCCCAGACACCCATCAAAGGATGGAAGGCAAGCGAGTGTGCTCGATCCTTTCAATGGAATATTACTCAGCTGTGAACAGGAAGGAGGCACTGATTCCTGCGGCCACATGGATAAACCGTGAAAACGTGATGCTGAGACTTCACTGGTGGTCCACCGGCTAAGACTCCATGCTCCCGATGCAGGGGGCCCAATTCAATCCCTGATCAGGGGACTTGGTCCCACGTGCTGCCACTAAGACCCGGTGCAGTCAAATAAATAAAATAATTACTTTTTTATAATAAAACTTTTAAAATAAAACTTTTTTATTATTTTATTTACCTTATTTTAAAAAGGTAGTGCTGAGTGAAAGAAGCCGGACAAGGTCTCATACTGTGTGATCCCACTTGTATGAAATATCCAGAGGAAAGTGTGTGAGTCAGCTCTTCACAACAGGTGGCCAAAGTAGTGGAATTTCAGCTTTAGCATCAGTCCTTCCAATCAATATTCAGAACTGATTTCCTTTAGGATATATATATATATATATATGTTTTTGCTTTTTTTCCACTGGAGGTCTAATGGTTGGGACTCCAGGCTCCCAATGCAGGGGTTCAAAGCCTGGTCCGGGAACTAAGATCCCACATGCCGCAAGGTGCAGCCAAAAAGTGAAAAAAAAAAATCTGGCTTTCGGGATCTTAGCTCCCCCTGGAGGGGTGGAACTCGGGCCACCCCAATGAAAGTGCTGAGTCCTAACCACTGGACCACCAGGGAATTCCCTTCAAAATATATTTATCGTCTCCTTTTTGTCACTGTTCCAAGCCTTTGCGACTCATTCATAAAGTTCAATTACTATAACTTAGACCTAAAGTCGGTGGGAAAGTAGCACAGTAAAAATGGGTTTCCCTTTTGAAAAATAAAAGAAAAAATAAGTGTGAGAGATAGTGATTCATATGACTAAACAATTCCACTTGCTCTTACATACACACTCAAAAGAACTGGAAACAGACGTTCAAGCAGAAACACATACACGGAAGCTCCTGGCAACACCACTCACAACGGCCGAAAGGGGGAAACACCCCAGACACCCATCAAAGGATGGAAGGCAAGCGAGTGTGCTCGATCCTTTCAATGGAATATTACTCAGCTGTGAACAGGAAGGAGGCACTGATTCCTGCGGCCACATGGATAAACCGTGAAAACGTGATGCTGAGACTTCACTGGTGGTCCACCGGCTAAGACTCCATGCTCCCGATGCAGGGGGCCCAATTCAATCCCTGATCAGGGGACTTGGTCCCACGTGCTGCCACTAAGACCCGGTGCAGTCAAATAAATAAAATAATTACTTTTTTATAATAAAACTTTTAAAATAAAACTTTTTTATTATTTTATTTACCTTATTTTAAAAAGGTAGTGCTGAGTGAAAGAAGCCGGACAAGGTCTCATACTGTGTGATCCCACTTGTATGAAATATCCAGAGGAAAGTGCATAGAGACATTCGTATAGCTATTACTACTGATTTTCAGCAATTAGGATCAAGCTAAATAAGGATGCGGGATTCCAGGAAGCTCAGTGGTAAAACTCTGCCTGCCAACGCAGGGTCAGGTTCCCCTGGGTCAGGGAAATCCCCTGAAGTAGGAAATGGCAACCCGTTCCAGGATTTTTGCCTGAGGAATCCTATGGACAGAGGAGCCTGGCGGGCTGCAGCCCATGGGGTCACAAAGAGACACGACTGAGCGACTAAACAACAAATAAGGATGGACGATGTTCTCACGGCTCCAGAGCCCAGACCAAGCACCAGTTTTGAACATGGAACAGAATACAAAGGGCACGAAGAGAGAAGCGGAAGTGGGAGATGGGATGAGACGGGGGCGGGGCAGCCTCTCATTACCATCATGTTGCAAAGAAGGGAGGCCAGAAAAACCACGTGTGAGAAAGTAAAAATGAGACCCCATCACTACTCAGGGTTCGGAAGGTCCAAGGAGGTAGAGTCGTGGAAGCAGGTGCCGCCCACCCGCAAGGACACTTGGAGATGCTTTCCTCTCGTAACCCGCAGACCCTCCACCTCGGGGGACCTGGGGGCAGGAATGCTCGTATTCCGTCCCACACAGCACAACACTGTCCCGCCCAAAACACCCCTGAGAAACACCGCAATGGGCAGAGTAGAAATCCTGGCATAACAGAATGCAGAGGATTCGAGATTAAGAGCTAGGAGCCGCGCCGCTGGTAATGCAGGTAGAAGCTTAAACGCTCCTGCGTCACAAGGACAGGGCTGGTGGGGCGCTGGGGAGGAAGCAGTGCAAGACCCCCGCTTTACCTTATAGACATTATTGGTTGTGTTCACAAAGTGCATAGACGATGATGTTCATTTTTACGTAGGTGGCCGTGTCAACATTGGGAACCGGCTATGACTTAGGGCATGCTATCAGCTACTATATTTCACTTGAATTTTTAACATTTTCTAATGCCACATGGCCTTCAGTTTCAAAGGCAAATTCAGCTTGGAACGACAGAGCAGCCGCCTGCTTTTCACAGGAAGAAAACACATCATCTGAAGCCACACAATTCGCATCTCCTCCCACAAAGAAACGCCCACGTCTCTGTTTACCTGAGGACGGGCGCCACCTTGTGGCAGCGTTTCCCTGGCTGCCCATCCGCGCCGCCCTAAGTGAAATTCCAGAATTTCTGCTTTTGCAGGATTCACACTGTCGGCAATTTGGTGCGTACAAGGGAACTCTTAACATGTATCCAATTCACAATGCTAGATTTGCATGATTCAGATTTGCATAAAATAAGACCTAGATGTGTCAGCTGAGGTCCAGCTAGAAGGATGCTACTTCAGAAAATCTGTAAACTTCTTAAGCCCTGGCGTCGTTTAAATTGCAGATGATAGGAGGCCAATGAACTGGCTGTGATTTATGATTATTTGTTTTATAATAAGGATCAGCAAAAAGCAATAAAGAGTCATTAAAGGATTCCATTTTCCAAATCGCTACACTTGCCTGCTCACCTCAAAATCTAACCGATGATAGTGAGAGAGAGTTAATACAAGTTCAGCCAAAAGTTCAAGTCTTGCTGTCGATTTCTGACATCTCCTTCTGCTTCTGGTTGATAAAACCACGGATCTTGTCGTTTTGCAGCTTTGTGCCCCACGTCTGTCATGATGATGGAAACTCCTTAACTAGCTAAGCAGCACCTCCGCAGCCTCTTCAGTCCCTGACCTGGCAGAAAATTCTCCTAGCCAAGTGGATCCCACCTCCTGATGGTGCCTGAAATGGGTCCTGCTGCCTTCAACCTCCAGAGGGTAGCTAGAAGATAACAGCAGATGCAAATCCTCTGAGCTCCACGTACGAGTCTCAGACTGGATGATCCTTCTTCCAGGAAACCCCCTCCCCGCCACCCTCCTCAGGGGGCTCAGATGCGCCAACAAGTGAGGTCTTCCAGGAACTGGGACTCAAGTTCAACACTGGGCGTGAGCCGCCCCACAGAGTCAGGTGTGTGCTTAGTCGTATCTGACCCTTTGTGACCCTCTTCAGGACTGTAGCCCGCCAGGCTCCTCTGTCCATGGGAATTTCCAGGCAAGAAGCCTGGAGTGGGTCATTCCTCGTTCAGAAGATCTTCCCCACCCTGAGATCAAATCCCAGTCTCTGCGTGGGCAGGCGGATTCTCTACCACTGAGCCGCCCGGGGAGACGCACGAGGAGGTCACATCAGTCACTCAGTGACCAAGCGCTGGGACGGCCACGTCGAGTTCGGAGCTGAGGGTGTGCCGTGAACATCAGTCCAAGCAGGCCAATCCCCTGCTCAGAGCCTCGGGTGACTCCCCGTGGCGCTCAGAGCGGAAGCTGGATCCTTCCAGAGCCCCGCCGCCCGTGCCTCCTCCCTGTTCTGGAGGAGCTCAGGGCCTTTGCACAGGCCACACTAGGCCAGAGCTACCTCCGGAGGTTGTTGGCGAAGTCACCTGAGAAGCGGGGGTTCGGGGAGGAGGAGTGGGGGGACGGGAGGGCCGGAGACGGAGGCTCCCTGCATGGAGGACTGACCCCCACCCCCTTGCTGAGGTGACTGACGACCCTGGACCCTCCTGCCCACACCCTTGAGGAACCCGGGAGGCAGAGCCGCTCCTGTGCCCATTCTCAGAAGCCAGCTCTGAGGCAAAGTGAGGAGACAATGCGCACCCGTCTCTTTCTTACTTTTTAAAAATTAAACTGACTTTGGGGCATTCTTGGAAAAAACAAACGAACGGTAAAACAGCAGCATTGCATGCTGCTCCAGGTTACAGTCAACAACTAATGAGCAGAAAGCCTAGCTCACGGGGTGCTGGACTACAGAAATGTTAAGTATTTCAATTAAATCCTATTAATAGAGTCTCAGAGTTGCTATATCATTTGCAACAACACAGATCATTATTATTCTGTCTTAGAAATTTTGTTCCAAATAGTTGAATAGCAAAGCTGGTTGGACGAGGAGATGAAGTTTGTTTACAAACAGCGCCACCTGATGGCGCAGTTCATTTGACACCTTCCAGTGTCCTCTGGCGGCTTCCCTGCTGGCTCAGTGGGTAAAGCATCTGCCTCCAATGCAGGAGACCCAGGTTCGATCCCTGGGTCGGGAAGACCCCCTGGAGAAGGAAATAGCACCCCACCCCAGTACTCTTGCCTGGAAAATCCCATGGACTGAGAGGCCTTCCAAAGAGTCAGACACGACTGAGCGATTTTACCTTCACTTCAGTGTTAAGATATCTGGGGTTTGGTCAGTTCCACTGGGAGAACAATCTGTAATTATTCAAAGTGTTCAGTTATTGACTGTCTTTAAGAAGGCACCTGTCACATACAATTTGGCGAGAATGTGCTCATCATCTTCCTCTCAACTAGAGGCTGGTTTGGCTCCAAATACACTCAAATTCCAGGAATGGCATTAGCTTAATTCACAGAAATATTGACATTTCACAAAACTCATGTATAAACTGTAGCCAGGTACCCAGCTGTCTGTTAAAAGCACAGACCTAGCTCAGTGCCTTTACCGGCCAAGAGCAACTTACTGACTTCTCTGCACCTCAGCCTCCTCATCCACACGGTGAGAATAAACTCTCCATGTTAAGATAATGCATGTAAAGTCCCTTAATTTTTTTTCTTTTCAAATGGTTTTTGACTCAGCAATCCCACTCCTAGATATACACTCAAGGAATCCTCATATGTATTAATATATGTATTTTTAATATCTGATTTAATATCTATTGCAGCATGCAGGGGAGTCCTTGCAGCACGTGGCTTTCACTTTC
>SJYC01071978.1:0-10931 GCA_006408675.1 Madoqua kirkii
AGCCGTCTTCGGAGCCAGCCTCCCGGTCCAGGGCCCCGCTGTCCTCCAGGGCGGGCGGCAGCTCCGGGGAGCACGTCCTGGGCTGCCTGCCGTCGGCGGCGGCGGGGGGCGAGCCGGCCTCGGCCGTGCGCTCCTTCTTGTGCACGCGCGAGTGCAGCACCAGCTGGTGGTAAGTCCGGAAGGCTTTGCCGCACTCGGCGCAGTGGGTCGGCTTCTCCTTGCTGCTGGCCGACTTGGGGTCCGCGTCCAGGGAAGGCACTTCGCTGTGGGGGTGTCGGGACTTCCCCTTGTCGTGGGAGAGGCCGGGGCAGCCGCCTCTGCCCGCCCTGGGCTTTCCGGAGCCCTCGGGCTGGCCCTTGCCGCCGCTCCAGGCCTCGCCCGGCTCCTCCCTGTCGGAGCAGGACTCGTCGTTGTCGGTGCTGCCGTCCTGGCCCGGCTGCTGGCGCTCCTTCACCTCCCGGCACACGGCCACCTTGCCCTTGGTGGCCAGCTGCCAGGCCTGGTAGGTGGTGAACGGGTCCAGCTGAGGTATCCACTTGGCCGGCTTCCTGGCGACCTCGGCAGGGGCCGCGGGCCTCAGGCTCAGGAACTGCAGCAGCTCCGCGGCCGGCGCGCCTCCCTGCGGGGCCTCGGTCTGCGCGCCGCGGGGCCCGGAAGCGGCCTCCTTGGCGTGCATCTTCCGGTGCTCGATGAGGCTGTCTTTATTTGGAAACAGAAAGCCGCAGACCATGCAGATCTTGTAGGGCGAGGAGACGCCCTCGGCCGCGGGCTCCTGCACCACCTCGTTGATGGTTGCTGGGCTCTCCAGGCCGGGCTGCAGCCTGCCCTTTGCCCCCGACTTGCCCGTGTGCGTCCGCATGTGGTTCTTCAGAAACCAGGGCTCCTTGAACCGCCGGCCGCACATGTGGCACCCGTAGGTGAACGAGTCCTTGTGCTTCTTCATGTGGATCTCCACGTCGAAGGCCACGCGGAACGTCTGCCCGCACACCTCACAGCTCAGCTCTTCGCTCTCCTTGCAGCCCTTGTCCTTGGGAGGCTCGCTGCGCACCTGAACCTTGTCCAGAGGGCTGAGATACTCCGCTTCGACACGCAGGACGGCGGGCTCGAGAGGATGGGCCGGTGCTGCAGCAGGACGTGCTTGCTGAGGTCCTCGGAGCGCGTGAAGGTCTGGCTGCAGAACATGCAGTCCAGGGGCAGGTGCCCCTCCATCGGGACGACGCTCCTCTCCTGCGCGGCCCGGAAGGGGACCGCCGCGGCCCCTTTGATCGTCATGGCATCATCAAGCTCCATTTGGGTGCCAAGGGAATTGCCAATCACTTCCGGTCCATCCATATACACCAAGAGGGATTGGGTTGGCATGTTTCCTGTCTCCTGAGGATTGTATATAAAAGTAGAATCTGCTTGAGGAATCTCTGGAGTTGGAATAAGGCCACTTGTCAAAGACTTGTCACTCACGCACCCAGCAGCCCGAGGCTTCAAAACTAGAGCAAATATTTGTTGAAAAAATTCAGAAGAAAGTGTGTATTCCTCTGCGGTCGTGTCTTCCCAGGTCCAGGAAGCTCAGTCCCAACGCCGACCCCTGGCTCTCCCTAGGATCCCCGGTGGCGGACGCAGAGCCGAGTCAGCGCAAAGCCGAGTTCTGTCTTCACCGAGCGGCTGACTCAGCTGAGCAAGAAGTCACTTCCAGCAACCTGGAGACGAGGGACTTCCACAACCTAGAGGAGAAAAAAAAAAGGTGAGCTCCAGTCAGAAAGGAGGGAAGGCGGCCGATGACTCACAGTGGTCTTCCCCACAAAGCAGAGATGGTACCCGATTCAGTGGCTTCGCTTTTAGCGAACAGCACGGTGTACAGAGCATCCTGCTACACACGCTCATTAATTAGACCATCAGCGTTTTATCCAATAGCCCTCACCAAACCACAGGAAGTGCGGTTACACTGGTGCTTCAGTGACTTAAATTAAAAATGTCAAGTTTCAGAACAGAAATGATCAAATTCAGCTTAATACGTTTTAACTGCCACTCAAGTGCATGATGTGTAGCCTTACAAACAATCTCTACACGTCTACAGACTTGCAAAAAAAACAAATAAAAAGAAAACAAGGAAAGCATCTGAGGCAAAATCTTAAAACCAGAGTTTCACATTTTCTTATAGACAAATGCACAAGACACGCAAATGCCTAAAAGCACGCCGGTGGATTACACATAGCCTCAATCACCAAGAAGAGCACGGAAAAACAGGACCGCTCCTCAAATCCCCAACCCACACACATTCGGGGACAGTTTCTCATCCTGGCCACGCAGAACCTTAATGTACTCTGAACCACTGGACACCATGCCCCTCATTCCACTGCCCAAACCCACTGGCTTATAACAACCTTGTGCCTTCAGTGGGCACCGGGGTAAGACTTCCTTGCCCAGGCTACAAGTAAGGAAATAGACGCAGAGCTACTTCATGAAGGCACACATCTTAAATAAGATCCCCAACACGGCTGACTCAACACCTCTTAGGCTTCCTTCAGAAAACAGACTTGCTCATCTCTAAGCCACCTTTCACGCATGTGTTGGCCAGGTGCAAAATGGACGCCCTGACTGAACTGCAGGCCCTGAGCTGGAAGCAAGTTTTCACACTTGCAGAAGGATTAACCTGTGAAGCCAACACCCTCCACCTTCAAGGTGGGCAGTTTTCACACAGTCCCAGCTACTTTAACTGAAGTCAGTCAGGTCCACCCAAGAAAACGAAGACATGCAAACCGCTCCCACCGCAGTCGACAGTTCACACACACACACACACACACACACACACACACACACACCCCTTTCCTTTCCTTCTCTCCACTTCCTCAAACAGCAGGAGGAAACCTTTCTTCCCCTTCTTCACACGCAGAAAAAGAAACTCCTCCTACTCCCTGTTACCTTTTGGTTAGGAGTAAACTAGATCTCTAACATTAAGCTTTTCTACGCAAGCCTGCAGATCAAAGTTTAGGGTAAAGAAAGAATGGACTGAAGTATTTTATCTTTAGTTTCTTAGCCTTTTGTTGCAGTCACAATGGAGGAGAAATACACAGGCTGGGCTGCCAGCTGCTGGGGACACGGAACACCCCAGAGGCCCGAGTTCCAGTCCTGGCCGAGCTGCAGCCTTGAAGCTGTCACCACCGCATACCCCGTCTCCCTCCATCCACTCACTGCGGGTGGTTAATCACAGGACCACTTGCAGAGTTCAAAATATCCATGGTCCTGGGGTGAGACATACTTCGTGGGTAGACGTCACTCTGTGATCACGCTGATCAAGATGTGAGATGATTATTTGGATTTGTTGAGTGAAACTTCAGGTTTCCGTGGAGTCGTTTACTCCTTCAGCAAGTATTTACTGAATGTGAGTGTCCCGGCTAATACTGTAACTGAAGAAGTAATAGCACACCCTCTGGAAAAGCAGCTCTCAGACCCTGACGGCACTCTTCACTGGCCAACAGCTGAGTGAGCGAGAGAGGTGACTCGAGCAGGGCACAGCTACAGGAATCCATCTCAGTTTGAACAAAGCCTGCCCCTTATTTAGGACCCTATCTACTTTTGGGTGCCAAAATGCCCTTATAAAATGAAAGAGTGGCAATAGGAAAGGGTTTGGGGGTTGTTTGTTGTTTTTTTTTAATGTCTCGCTTTGACAGAAATCAAAGCCCTGCATGTCAGACCTCAACTTTTTTTTAAGAAATCTGACAATAACCTGACATTTGTCAGCTTTGGGGAACTCCACTTTTCTGTAAACAATCTTTCACCAAAGACACCAATCCTAAACTCCCAACAACTCTGGATGAAAAATGTCATTTGGGTACACTTCCCACATGGGGTCGTGGCATATACTGGAAGTTCCTGTCTTCTGACAGTTTCATTTCAGCTTTTATCTTTGAAATGTTCAAATATCTGGGTTAAGTAAGTCATCATCAGCTTCCAACACAAGACCCAAAGAAGTGGCACAGGAGGGCGCTGGGAAAAAGTCTTCAGAGAAAGAAGAGCTTCAGTTTTGGCTGAGAGGGTGGAGAGGATGGGGCAGGAAGCTGGGGGATGGACGTCCCAGGCCAGGGGGTCTTCTGGTGGCAAAACCTCCAGCCAAGGGACAGAGCCTGACAGTCACTGCTGCTGCTGAGTCACCTCAGTCGTGTCTGGCTCTGTGCGACCCCATAGATGGCAGCCCACCAGGCTCCCCAGTCCCTGGGATTCTCCAGGCAAGAACACTGCAGTGGGCTGCCATTTCCTTCTCCAATGCATGAAAGTGAAAAGTGAAAGGGAAGTCGCTCAGTCATGTCCGCCTCCTAGCGACCCCATGGACTGCAGCCCACCAAGCTCCTCTGTCCATGGGATTTTCCAGGCAAGAGTGCTGGAGTGGGGCGCCACTGCCTTCCCCTGACAGTCATCAGCTGTGCCCCACTGCCTGCGGCCCAGGGTCCCAGCAATCCTTCCAGTCCTCTGGAAAGACACCCAAGACGGGCCAGCCCTCCTGCCTGCTGGCTCACTGCTGCCCCCCAGCGCCCAGAAAGGGCCCCAGGGTCCTTCTCAAGAAACACGGGCTCAGCAGGACAGGTGTGTACCACGACTGCGCTGGGCCCTGGCCACTCACCAACCTAACTGGCTTGACACTAAAATTGCCTTGAATGCTCATCAAGACTTGTGCACGGCTGTCTGTGGCTGCCATTGAATGACCATTCCACACTGTTAAGAGAATGATAAAGAATGAATCACATATAATCACACCATGCAGCTGACCAGTGGAGGCGAAACTGCATCACTTGGGTTTATAACCACTCCCCTGGTGGCTCAGAGGTGAAAGCATCTGCCTCCAATGCAGGAGACCCGAGTTCGATTCCTGGGTTGGGAAATCCCCTGGAGAAGGAAACGGTAACCCACTCCAGTATTCCTGCCTGGAGAATCCCATGGACAGAGGAGGCTGGCGGGCTACAGCCTGGGGGTCGCGGAGAGTAGGGCGCGACTGAGCAGCTTCACTTTCACTTTCTCACTGACCTACCAGACCCCACTGCAAGGCCTGCTAGGGCCATCGCTCGCAGCCAACGCCTTCCACTCTCCTCCATTGTACTTAGGTGTTTACGGAGGTGTGTAGACCTCAGCTCCCTGACCAGGGATGGAACCTGGGCCCCGTGTCGGGAGTTTGGGGTCTTAACCCCTGGACCCTCGGGGAAGTCCCTGCCCTCAACTCTTGACACACTCAGTGCAGACAAAACACTTCCTTAAACTATAAATCAGTGCCAAGACTAGACTGCTCACCGAAAATCAAAACTCTTTACAGAGCGCCCGCACGACCAAAGACTTGAATAACAACTTATGAAAAGCAGACATGCTCCCCTCCCTCCTGCTCCTGGTGACAGCCCCCCCCCTCGGAGGGAGTGTGAACGCACAGGCCCCCAGCACAGGCCCCCAGCGTGATGGGGCTGGGGCTGGGGCTGGGGCGCGGGGGGAGACGCAAGAAAGCAGCACGCTCACTCCAAACGCTAGTGTGCAGAAGGGCAAGCCTTCCGAACACACTAAGCTGAGCCAAAGGTGCTCAGCAAGAAAGTTCTCCAGTATCTTAACTTTTCCTCAGGTTAACAACAACACTCGACCGTCAGCACCTAAAGCGTTCAGTAAAACCTATTTGGAGAGAAAACTAAGTTATATTGTGATCACTTCAGTAGATACTTTTTTAAATTTACCACAATATAAGTTTTGAAAAGAAAGAACCATACTGCTGTAACCACCTAAAATAAAATGGAAGTCTGGTGTTCTTTAAGCCATTTATCTTTTTAAAAAGCAGATACTCATGTGTGAGTAGTTACTATGAATTCTGCCAATACTTGCAGACCTTGAAATTAGCAACTACTACCCATTCGACAATGCTTCATGAAAAGCACCCGAATCTGAGCTTCTCGAAGCCACCTTGCTGACCAAGTGAGTTGGAAATACTGTTATGCACAGTTGATCTCAAACCAGACTCCAGGACAACACACCCAGCTGAGCAGGTTATCTGACATGGAATGGCCACCACCGTAGTGTGCAGCAATAAGGTATTCCAAGTCCTCAAAACCTGTTAAAAATACATAAAAATTCTATTTATAGCCAAGTAATTTGCAGTATTCCAGCAAGTCATCCAAGCTACCAAGGTATCCAAATGGATGTAGACTCATTCAGTCTAAACAGACTGCCAGTCTCTGGCCGATTCATTTGTATCCTTTAAACTTCAAAATTATCTCCAAGATCTGGTTAGAAAACTGACGTTTTTCTACAGGTTTTCCTTCTCCATTTTACACACACCATTTTTTTCCTTAGTCTGACAAGTGAAGAGAACTCTGCATAGCAACCTACAGTGGTGATCAAAACCCACTGACTAAATCCTTCAACACTATTTCAAGGAAATCACCAAGGTCACACCCACTGAGCAGATGGTCAACCTGACTTTCCTAATATAGCTGTGGAAGGATGTTTAAAAGCTGAAGAGAAAGATTAAAAAATTTAGCTTCTATGCAACACCACAACCTATTCCAAAGTGAATGATTATTCAGAGGCAGAGCCTGAGAGGCTGTGACAAGACGGTCTCACTTTGCTGAAACTCAGTGGAGGCGCTCAGCTCTGCACGGGAGACCAAGGTAGGACAGAAATATACTCCCGCTAGCACATCTGCAGGCTGTGAGGACTCACCCAGCCCAGTTCCCCCTAAATCAAGTAGGGTCAACAAAGGATCTTCCTATGTACTTAAAGCACCACGTATTAGCTTCAGTTTCCGTAATATCAACAGTAACAGATACTGTGGCCTGTAAACTGGCTTTTAAAAATGCCATCTTAACATGAAAGAAAACTATAAGGGAAATTAATTTTTTTAATTTTTAATTAAGCAAGAAGCATTGCTATCAATGAGTTTCTATTATTACCACTTAACCAGTACTACCTTAAGTATTTAGAAAAGATTTTGAACAGAACTAACTAAAGATAAAAAAAAAAAAGTATTCTTTAACTATACAGAGAAAATGCTGCGCACACACACAGAGATAACTGTGTGTATGTATATATATTTGTATTTCTGTATGTGCATATATGCACACACACAGATACACAAATCACCATAACCATTATATTACCCATTACCCCACACACTCACACCTCTCTTTCCACAGAGCCAAATGGTGAGTGTTCTTAATTATACCCAATTTAACCCAACTTCAGATTATATATAAACAAGGGCAATGCCTTTTAAGGCACAAGATCTTTCTTTAGCCACATTTAAATATTCCCCTCCCTATCTACTGAGTAAATACTAAAGCTGTACGTCTGGCTCTTTCAATCACCTTATTTGCTTTCAAAAAGAAAAAAAAAAAGTCTCCCTTCAGTTAATACAATCACTGCTCAGTAGACTTACACACTGAACTGAACTTATCCGACGACCTAAAACACACACAAAAATACTTCTTCTGGTGTAACTGAACAGTTCTGAGGTTATCCTGATTTGTCACAGGCAGGAAATACAGCAAGAAACAAGCGTTTCTCCTAAATGCTGACTGGGGAACAAAACATACCTGGACTCTCCCTTTCCAGCCCACAGAACCGTGTGCTAAACTGAGGCTCCCTGACACTCTGGAAACGAGACAGCGTGGCCAGCTCCCCGGAGCCCATGGAGACCCTGGCAGCTGGCTGCAGGCCTGCTCTCCTGCAGAGGCAGGGGACCCTGCAGGCAGAGGCCACAGGATTAAACTCCTTCTCTCTACACAACTTATTCAGCTGTCTTTTCGGGTTTGGTAATTTTATTTCTCAACTTTATCATAAAATTGCCAAACTGGCCCCAGATTTCCAGTAACTCAGTTATGCTGGGACCCTGGGCAGGAAGTAATGAGGCTGTTCGGAACAGCCCGCCAACAAACGCTCAAACTTTCTAAGGGGTTCTGATGAGCGTTCTGCTGTAAAGGAGTGCGTGGTGGCACCTGGCCGGCAGGGGTGACCCTCCGTGTGTTGGGAAGATTCTGTAAGAATTCAGCTTACTCACCATGAGCTGCAGATTTTAGGAAAGGATGGTTCTCTACCCACCACCCCCCCACAGCCCTCCCACTTCCTCAAAGTCAGATTTCTATCTGCCCTCACGGCCTCCATTCCAAATCCTCCACCCTACATACGGCTGCAAATTTGCCTAACTATAGTAAAAAGCTGGAGGAAAGAATCCACATTACCTTCCTCCCCAAAGTCACCATTTCACCAACAAGTCGGAAGGGTTAACATTGCCCCCTCAAAATCAGGCTATTCAACTATAAGGATCAAGCCTCCCTCCCCCAAATTTAAGAAATTTCCTGCTGTCTTTGTGTAACTCATCCTTTCTTCCACGTGCAGTGAAACCAGTCATCACCCCTCCCCCAAAGATCTGGAGAGGAGGCAACAAATCAGGACCCTTCCGGGGTCACCACTTTCATTTACATGGTGCAACTAAACCCTTCACCATTTAGAATATTTAATATGATTGGGGTTCCTTCAATCCACTTCAGTGGCTGTTTGGTAAATATCCTCCAGGCTGGTTTTTTTTTTCATTTTGTAACACATCTCAGTAATTTGAAAACTACTCAGTGTATTCCACATGAAGTCATTTAACTTAAAATCTCCTTATTTACTTCATTCTAGTGGCACAAATACTCATCAGTCGACAACACACTGTCTCCTGTGTTTCATTCTTACTGTATAATTCTTAGGCTCGAATATACGCAGCCATTGCTCAGTGCTTTGACACCACCTTTCCAGTTCATCTATTAAATACACTACTACACAATTAAGCTAAAATAAGAAACTAGAAATGAACAATTTAAAACACAGGCAATAGTGGTATCTGTGAGCTGGAACAATCTGAATTTTTTTTAACCAAATGGAAACAAAGCTTCATGTTAAAAAAAAAAAAGGTCCAATCCTTTACAGTCCTAAGAAAAGCTTTTTTTTTCTTTTAAGTAGTAGATTTTAAGCAGTCAAGAGTCATTAAAACTACTCGAAAGTTCTTACCAACCAAATCATGTTTGGAACAACTGTGAGAAGAGAATATAATTCTACAAAGTGGGAAAACGGCACATCTTTTGGGACCCCTGAGGCTCTAATCAAGCGTATCAGAATTAAGAGTGCTCCAGGGTTGGGCAGGCAACCCTGCTGTGGCAAAAACAGGCCATTTCATCATAAATGTTGTTGAAAGACAGAGAAGTGATTAGCATTTATCTGGAATGAGGAGACAGAGGGACCCTGGCCTTGCCAGGCCATTATATTCCTTAATTACTTCATCAGTTTGTAAGTGACTTGATGACTGAATTTTATTTTCAGATTTCCTCTGAAAAGGACCACTGGAAGGGGCTTTTATTAAGACAGGCCAAAAATGGAGGATTAGGAAGAGAACTCAGACCAGCTTCTGCTTAAACCTTTACTGGCAAAGGCTAACCCTAACCCTCCCCATCTTCCTCCCTTACCTGGGAGGCGGGGGATCAAGCTGTTATCTAAATCAATTCTTCAGGGTGACCAGGGCAATATTTTCTACAAGCTTTATCTGAATGGTGTTGTTAGTTCCTTTTTTTGATTAAGAAGTGAAAGGGAATAATATGAACCCAAGACAAGTACTAAACTTAGGTCTCACAAATTTAAAAAAAAAACAGTAAAGGTCAAACAGCAGTGTTTGATGGTGCTGTGAAGAGAAAAGCACTGAGGTTGGACATGAAAGAAGTATGTGTCCTTTACCTAGAAAAGCCGAGTGCTCCCCCACTTCCTCCTGCAGCATGCAAATCAACGTGCAACTCTAAAGGGACAGCCTCCCCCTTCTCACCAAATAATTAAAATCCCAGACAATGAGATTATAAACCCTATTCTACCAAACAAGCCGAATAAATGGTCGATTTGGCTTGTAACTAACCACTGAATTTTTAAATAAGTCACTGCTTCTTGATTTCAATACTTATATAACTGATTCAAAATGGCAGCAATCTAGGGTGGGGGTCGACTTCCACTAAAACACCGGGATTAAACACACACACACACATCACTACAGTCTTTGAATATGAAACAGAACAGTATCTAAAATAAATAGCACTTCTCAGAGAAAGTCAAGTCCATCAAGGACACATCTGAAAAAGTCCTTTGCGCACATTAACTAAGCAAGCACAAACTAGTGGTTTAACTATTATATTTTTCAGACAAAAAGCAAGTAGATTACCACTCTGCACTTTCTAGGGCTCCTAAGGACTACGGAAAATCTAGGTCTATTACTCAAAGTATTACCAAATTCAGTATTTTAAATCTTATTTGATATCAATCAATCAAGGCAGTCCATCCATCCCAGGAGGTGGAAAAGTACAGTACGAAACATTTTAAATGTACTTCTTGACGCATACTGAAAAGAAGGTGAAAGGCTCCCTTCAAGACCCCTACCTAGTGGCCAGGCCCGGCAGGCAGCTGCTGTTACCCTGCCTTTTCTTTTGTTGAGCTTAATCTCATGTCAACTCATTCAACCAACTCAAAAGCGATGAAGACATAATTGAATCAACCTGAACTAAATCAGACCTAGGGTTCTTAAAACATACAGCTTAATGTTCCCAAACGATCTAGAAAACTAGGCAACCAGCGAGCCTGCACAGGGCTCAGCAACACGGGCCCCCAGACCTGCCAAGGATCACTGGACCCGCCATGTCTTCAATACACGTTAAGGAATGTTCAAGCTCAACACTCCAAGGCCTATAGGCTGATCCAGAAAGATAAACTGAGGCTCAAGGAATTTCAAAGGGGAACCAGCGCACCAGAGCCTCACACTCGGAAGCGACTATTCTCTTCTTGGAAAACACAACAAAAAGAAAAGTTTACACCGCTCCAAGTGTGAAAAGACGACTTGCGGGCCCAGAAGTGGCCAGTGATGGCCTTTTCCTGCTCCTGTTACTAAGCCTTGCTCGAAACCT
>SJYC01071980.1:54-41007 GCA_006408675.1 Madoqua kirkii
AGGAGGAACCACAGAAGCAGTATTCACATCCACCAAGTTCTCTGCCTCAAGATGCAAACGAATGCAAAAGTAAAAGCTACAAACGAGTCGCCACAAACGAAGAGCTAAGTGGTCTTTTTAAATTGGCCTTCAGTGTATCCAAAATGGAAAAACTTAGCACGTGTCAAGAAAGGCCCTTCAAGTATATATTTAATAAATCAGTACCCCAAAAAGCCCTACCTAAATGCTCGCGGGTGAGCAATGCAATCCTTAATAAAATAGGAAATGGAATTTGAGAGACAGTTTCTTAGCAAAGGGGAAGAATTTGCCCAACTGTGATGTTTGGCTGTCATTTTATATATAACTATTAACCCCACATATGGTCTGGTTAGTCTTTTTTTAAAAGGAAGTGAACCAATTACTTACTCATACTTAATTAATTAGCAGCGCCAGAAGTAGAGTCTTAGGCCAGAACGTTTTTTTCACTCAAGTACACGGATATTGATCACTGCTAGTACTAAGTTCCTTTTCTCAGGAAAGATGAATATCATTCTTTAAAATTTTTTTAAAGTCTCGATAGTCACATCCCAAAACACAGTCCAAAGACACACACACTTCCTAAACGAGAAACTTCATTTAACTTATCAAAACAAATGACTCTGGGCAGAACTGCACAACAAAGACACAATGAACAAGTGAAACCAAATTGAGTCTTCACCTAAGTGTAGCCTCACTCTCCATGTTAATGGATAACCTTTGAACTCTGAAACCTTGAATGCTGTAAACACAATAGCACCGATAGTTAAAACTCCGAGTGTCAGAGCAGAGCAAAAAGAAAAGCCCAAACATTTCAGCGGGGACAGGGAAGCAATCAAAATGTTTGACAAATAATCGTTTCACTACGAACAGTGAGGCTCCTGGCTCTCAGACCTTGTTGCCACTAAATTATTTTCTGAGCCAAAAAAAAAAAAAAAGTGGGGCTATTCCGTGTGCCCTCCCAGAGCGCTACTTTGTGAGCCTAATACCATCGTATGGTTTGTTAGTTACTGGTTTGTTAGTTACATCAGATGGTTGTTAGTTACCCCCCCCTCCCCACACTCCGGCCTGGCCAAAACAACAACAACAAAAAAGAACCTTATTATGTTGTGGCTTTTAAAATTGAAAGATAATTGTCTTAAACTGTCCGCTAAGAGTTTTATAGGCCATCCTTATGTTGGAGCAGAGAATTACAAAGAACCTTGTTCCTGGAGACGTGCCAACAAAACTGGGAAGTCGTTGCAAAATTCTGCCAGTGTCTGAGAGCTGGGTTGCAAACACGGACTGCGTTTTTAAATGGACACAGAGTGAGCTGAATGCGCCGTTACGGGCGTCTTGTGAGCCACATTCGTCCCTTATAGAAGGTGGAGGCCCACACTTCAGATTTCCTTGGAAAGCAAGCATGGTTAAAACAATTAAGAACGAAAACTCCAGAAGCAACAGGAGGACGCTGGGAACACTCGGTTTTGTAGTAAAGCTAAGAGCTCATTATCATCTCGTGAAATGAAAATCGAAAATCGAACGTTGGGCTCCACACACTTAGCTCCGCCCACGCCTAATCCTGTTTTGCCATCACCACCCCCCAGCTAGACTCTCTAAACCAGTCAGGTGCTGCAGAGACGCAGGCGGCAAACAATGGAGCCAGAAATGTCCCTTCCAATGTGAGCTGATGCTCCTGCTCACACGTTACTCGGGGAGAGAGGGAAGACGCCACTTCACCCCTTCTTAATGCCACACACATCAGCTACACCTCATTTTTCACAATTATCCAAACAGACCAGCCCTCCTTAAGATCTATTTCCCAATGTATGCTTATAAAATCGCACCATTATCTCTGATCTAATCCTCGTGATAGGAGCCCTCTGCCTTTAGCTAACTTCTGATTTTCTCTCCAGCTCCTCCTGCCTGCCATCGCATTCTCAGCTTTCTAACAAAACAAAACCAAACCCCTTCTGATTTGCTATGTTTAACATCCATTGGAATCACCATTTGAGTTCGCCTTAATGAGAAGAGAATGCCAGTACTATCTCCTTACTTTCGCCACTATTTGTTTTACTGTGGAACTATTATAGAGAAGCGATTTGGAAACTGTATGTAAATCCAGGGGCTGAAACGGTGCCAAGACAGACTTAAAAAGAATTCAGTGTTCAGAGCAGGAAAACCTGAAAAACTGCAGTGAGGAGTTAGCAGGAAAAGAAAATGAAAAAGTTAGGCAAGCCCTTGCCAGCTCTGCAAACTACAAGGGACATTTGAGAAGGAAGCCGGGGCAGCTCTTTTAACGAGACTGAGTGCGCTAAAGGAAGTAGGGATCACCAGCCACTCCAGGGAACACGGAACTTCTCTTTTCTATGAAGTTTCTTGATCCCCCTTCAGTCACCTCACAATTTTAAATGCCCTGTAAAACCTCACAACAGTACATGATAGAAAACAAATAGCAGAAATTACCTTTGAGAAGGGCAGAC
This sequence comes from Madoqua kirkii, assembly GCA_006408675.1. Taxonomy (NCBI): domain Eukaryota; kingdom Metazoa; phylum Chordata; class Mammalia; order Artiodactyla; family Bovidae; genus Madoqua; species Madoqua kirkii. The sequence goes on from SJYC01071980.1 coordinate 2,532, forward strand.
GGGGTCTGGAACCAGGGGGGGCTCTTTCTCCCTGAGTTGGCCCGTCCACCTGACTCGGAACAATACTGGAAGAGATGTGATTGCTGGTTTTTATAAGCAAACCAGAAAAGGGAGGAGCCAAGAATAAGGCTCAATATAAATAGAGATTTAGATGCAATCCCGACTTGACTAACCAATCAAGACTGGTAACTTGACTGAAGACCCTCCCCCACCCTACAGCGCGACTTATTCACACCCCCTCCACTGTCCTGCACGGTGGGTCCAAGGAGGTCTCCAAAGTGTCAGTTCAACTTTCTCGACAAATCACACGGGTCACAAATAAACTAGAGGATATAGCAAGAGAAAGAAACACTCAGATATAGACAAGGAACTCGTGGTGATCAGTGCGGGACCGGGAGGGGGAGGGGGGAGGGGCAAGACGGGGGAGGAAGAGGAGGGCTGCAAACCACTCCGCAGGGAAGTAAACAGGCTGCGAGGATGCCGCGCCAGGCCGGGGTAGAGCCAGTATTCTCTAACCCCCATAAATGGGCCTTTGAAGGTTTTGAGTCCCTTTGTATACCTGAAATATATAATACTGTACATCAACTATACCTCAGATATATGTATTAACATATATATAAACAAGTGCTAGGGATGTAGTATGCACCCTGATTGATCTAATTAACACGACTGATATAATTAACATGACTGATGTAGTTAATGTTATCTATGAAAGCCAAACAGTAAATCCTGAGTACTCATCACAAGAGAAAATCTGCGTGTGTGTGTGTGTGTGTGTGTGTGTATGTGAGAGAGAGAGGTAGAGATGATGGGTGTTCACTAAACTTACTATGATCACTTCATGATTGTTTTTTAAGTCAACCATTACACTATACATCTTAACCTTACACAATGGCGTGTGTTGAATATATCACAATAAAACGAGAGGAAAAGTAAATTACATGGGTCACATAACATCTGGAGCAGCTCTTTATAGCAGTTGTCCTCATCGAATATTCTAGATGGGGACCCGTGGGGTGAGGAGGGGTGCCGATAGAGAGGAAGGTAACTGGCATGTCCTGAAATCCAGTTTTCATCGTCATCTCAAAACAGGGAACCATCTTCTATCTGCCCACTTTTGCCAAAATCTAGAAATCAAACTGCGGTATTTCATCTCCATCCCCCCCTACACACACACACACCCCCTTTATCCATCAGCAGGGCCTGTAGCTTCTATCTTAATATATCTCAAACCTGCCCACGGACCTTCATCTCCAACACATGGCTACCCCACAGCACCGTGGGCGCTCACTCCTGCCAATACACCACGGTGTCTGCAAACTTCTTCCTTTCTAGGTTTGCCTTAATATGTTCTCCACCCATAGCCCAAGAGATCTTTTTACAGTGTAAATCAGATGGTGTCACCACCCTGCTTAATGGCTTCCTATTGCCTCAGGAAAAAAGAACAAACTCCAGGGCCGGCCTGCCAGCCCTGCCGATCTGGGCCCAGCCTGACTCTCCAGCCTCAAGTCTTGGCAAGCCCGGCGCTCAGACCTCTAAACTTCAGCCTTCTCTCTGACCCAGAGTCTCCAGCCCTGTGGTTCCCTTCGCCTAGTTCTCTCCCAAGCCTTTCAGAAAATCAGCTTCTGTTCCTCCAGAGAGGTTTAAACTCTCTCTGGGCAGGGAGCTGTGGCAAGATGTTGGAATGTCTCCTCTCCAGTAATCCAATCTTGGGCTCAAATATTCCTGTTTCAACCTCTAGACAGTTGAATTAATCCTAGAATGCTATTTCATCTCCATGGGTTTCCATTCCTGATCCATAAAATGGTGTGACGGAAGGAGAGGGGGGAAATAAATCTTAAAAAAATTTTTTAATTGAAGTATAGTTAAGGAATTCCCTGGCACTCCAGTGCTTGGGAGCCACTGGCCCAGGGTTCAATCCCTGGTTGAGGAACTAAGACCCTCCTTCCCAAAAAGTATGACTGATTTACAATATTATGTTAGTTTCAGGTATACAGCATAGTGATTCAACATTTTTATAGGTTATGTGTGTCTGTGTATATCTGTTCAGTCACTCAGCACGTACACCCCATTTAAAGCTTTGAGATGGCTTTATTCTTGTAGAATTAGACCTTTCTCATCACAAGGAAAAAATATTTGTAACTATGTGAAATGGTACATGTTAATTAAACTTATTGTGGTCATCATTTCTGAAATACGTACATATATCAAATTACTATATTGTACAATTTAGGCTTATACAGTGCTACACTGTAATCATTTGGGCTTCCTGGTGGTTCAGTGGTTAAAAAAAGAAAAACCTTCCTGCCAAAGCAAGAGGCAGGGGTTCGATCCCTGGGTCAGGAGGATCCTCTGGAGAAGGAAAGACATCCCACTCCAGTATTCTTGCCTGGAGAATTCCGTGGGCAGAGGAGCCTGGAGAGCCAAGGTCCATAGGGTAGCAAAGGGTCAGACACGACTGTCCGCCCGAGCACAAAATAAAACTGAAAGAACTACACAACATCATCATTTATATAAATGTTTCTGCTCATACGAGACTTGAGGGAGTTGAGACTCTGCATGCAGCTTGTGAGCCCCCAGCCTGGCAGGCCTGGCCCTGCCGTAGGCACCAGAGCCCGAGCTCACAGTAAGCGGAGCAGGTGAAGCCCCTTCCCCCTTTGGAGCTTGCTTCCTAGAGGGAGGCAGACAGCACAGGCTCCGTGGAGACGGGGAGAGCCTGCTGTTTTTCGGACTGGGGGTGCTTGAGGAGCAGACCCCGCCAGGAAAGCTTTCTAAGATGAGGCGCAGAAGGTGAAAAGGCGCAGGACGGAGGACAGGCTGCCTTGGAAGGCCACTGCAAGGGAAGCAAGGAAATAATGAGACAGAAGCAAGGACTGGCTTCTTTGGGGGTTTTTGGTGGCACTGGGTAGCATGCAGGGCCTTAGTCCCTGGACCAGGGGTTGAACTAACACCCCCTGCAGTGGAAATGCATTGTCCTAACCACTGGACCACCAGGGAAGTCGCAAGGCCTGGTTTTGGGACCTGGGAGATGGTGATGGACAGGGAGGCCTGGCGTGCTGCGATTCATGGGGTCGCAAGGAGTCAGACACGACTGAGCGACTGAACTGAACTGAGCAGATCAAAGACGGTCAGTTCTCTGCTCTCACTTTATCTCATCTGCAGTCCTTGACAAAGTCAACCCCTTCCTCCAAACACTTTCTCCTCTGATTCAGGACACCGCCTGTCCTGATTTCCACCAGTCCTCACCGGCAGCTCCTTCTCCATGCCCTCGCTAGCTCTGTTCCCCTGACTCCAGATTCTCAAGGGCTCCAGGGCCCAACACGAGAGCCTGGTCTTTTTCCTACTCATTGTCCAAGTATTTCATCCTGTCCAATGGCTCAAAATACCATCTACAAGGCGCCTAAATTTGTATATATTTCCCACCCAGGCTTCTCCTCTCAAACCCCAAAATATATTTCCAGCTGTCTACTCCAGCTCCATTTAGATGTCCAGAAATTATTTCTGGATTTCAACTCTCAGACCTTCTCCCACAATCCCCCACCACTAACGGATCCGCCCCTTCCTCGCCCCTCCCCACTAGAGCCTGAACCCATAAAAGTACTTGACACTGTGACTTGTTCTCTGCTGACATCTAAGTCTTAGTTTGATGTCCGTCTACAGCAGCAATCAATAAATGCATTCCAGACAAATGAATATAGAAATAACATTAAGGTACAGAACTAATGCAGAGATGACTCACTGGAAAAGACCCTGATGATGGGAAAGACTGAGGGCAGGAGGAGAAGGGAACGATGGAAGATGAAATGGTTGGATGGCCTCACCTACTCAATGGACATGAGTTTGAACAAACTCCAGAAGACAGTGAAAAACAGGGGAGCCTGGCGTGCTGCAGTCCATGGGGTTGCAAAGAGTGGGACAGGCCTCAGCGACTGAGCCGCGGAACTCAGCCGCAGTGAGATCCAACCAAAAGGGACCTGAAGCTTGAGCATTTAGGCCACTCACAGGGATCTGAGCTGTTTCCTCATATGTACAAGGGGGCTTCTAATCTCTATTCAACCTGCCTTGCCGGATGGCTGGGTTGCCCTGTGTCATACCAGAGAGAACCTATAAGAGCAAAGGATTGTTAACGTAACTCTTATCTTGACCGCTGAGTATCAGTTTGGCAGGGGGCTCCGCTTTTGTCCGGATTCAACTCTGAATATTCTTGGAACTCAGCCCCCTTGACGGCCTTTGGTTGTCTGGTCGCTAAGTCCTGCGCCACTCTGCGACCCCACGGACTGTGGCGCCAGGCTCCTCTGGCCTCCACGGTCTCCCAGAGTTTGCTCAAATTCATGTCCATTTGACCTGAAGCCCAACAGGTCCTGTACTTTCATAGAAGAGCATTCGGAGGCTCTGAACTCACTTTCCTCTGGTCTGGATGAGATGATCGGTGTAGTAAATGGTTTATATAGTTGGTTGGTTATTAATTTTATTTTCTTTTATGGTTTTGCTCTGAATCAGACTGTTAACTCCATCAAAATGGGGACTCGTCCAAACTCACTGCCAGGAGAGCCTCCTGCATGTCGGGATGGGCTGTGTGGACTAAACCACCAAGACTTAAAAAGCTTCCGTCCAGAAACGGGCCAGCCTGCCGAGAAGCGCCAGTGTTAATGGGGTTCACGTGTGCGCTTCACTTTGTAACTCATTTAATCCTCCCAACAATCCTGCGAGGCAGGGCCTGCGTTTTTCCATTTGTATAGACAAAGAACCTGGGCACCAAGTGATTAAATAGCTGGTAATAAGCAGCAGAGCCAGGTGTCTAAATTCAGCACCTGCCTCCAGGGCCTCTGTCCTCATCCTCAGACACAGGGCCGCCCTCAGGGGGTCCCCTGCCTGGGGCTCCCCCTCAGCGCCTCTCCCCTCTGCCCTCCCCCCAGTGTCCTTCATCACAATGGCCTCCTTTTCCTGTGCAGACACCAGCAAGGCTCACCCAGCACCTCATGGTGTATCCCGGGACCCTGCGGATGCACTACCAGAACAAAGCAGATGTTCACTAAACGCTAGATGCAAACTGAGGATGAAGGCCGCGTGCCAGGCTCTCGCCACCTACTGTCTCACCACGTTCTCCTAGTAACACAGTGAAACGCTGATTTCACTGATTCCAGTGCAGACGTTTAACACACATTCAGCCAATGGCACACACACTTACTGTGAGCCGAGCATCCTCCCCACGTGCTGGGGAAACAGCTGTCAGGGAAGTGGACGCCGACAAGCACGTCTCTGCCACGCCCCAAGCTCCTTAGGACTCAAAAGTCCCATCTGGGCACTTCCCTGGTGGTCCAGTGGCTAACAGGCCATGCTCCCAGTGCAGGGGGCCCAGGTTCAACCCCTGGTCTGGGAACTAAACCCCACATACTGCAACCAAGAGTTGGCACACTGTAACGAGACCCAACAAAGCCAAATAAATAATTTTTTTTTTTAAGTCAAATCTGATCATATCCGGGCCCTGCCCCCAAATCCCAGTGTCTCTGAGAAGACAGGATTTCTGGCGAGGCCTAGCGGGCCCTCTGGAGACTTTGCACTTTGTTCTAAGAGCGCTAGTCTGCCACCAAAAAAAAAAAGTAAGACTGGAAGAACTATCGAACTTCAAGTGTCTCTTCCTCGAGAGATCATCTCCCAAAGGATCTCATCCCACTTAACACAGAAGCATGGCAAAAAGCGAAGAAGGTACAGTCCTCTTACTTCAAGACCACATTCTCCTCTCCTTGAGGGTAGGAGCTCAGAATCAGGCCTGCCTCCCCTGATCACACCTGGCACCAGCTGTAATCTGATCAGTCTTCACCCTTTGAGTTATTACTGCCTTTCCTTTTTTCTTCCCCACTGCCTTTTTTTTTTTTTTTTGATTATCAGATAGATGCTCTATTTATAAAAATAAAATTTTATTTTTACATAACACTGAGCACAGTTCCTGTATGAAACAGTTAAGTCCTTATTACTTAACCATCTTATGCCTTTCTTTTTAAAAAGAGGAGACTGAGGCTCAGGAGCCTGGAGCAGGCTGTCTGAGGTCACACAGCTAGCAGTCCGATTCCCCATCTCCCAGACGAGGGTCAGTGGGCCATCTGAACCCAATGTCAAGCCCCAGCTCTGTCACCAACCTAAAGCTCCTAAAGGAACCCTGATGCACACTGTTGACAATTATTTCCTGACCGTTCAGCCCTGCACGGCTCTGGGGCAAGGCTGAAACCTCCTTGCCCAGCCAGCTTCCCCTCCCCGTCCTGGACCGGCCTCTTTCCTGGCTGCCCCGGGCTGCTCTCCCACCCTGGCGCTCCCCGACCCGGCGTAGCTTCCCTGACAGTCCACCAGTCTCCTGTGAAGGTACTGACGGTGAGGAGGAAAGGCCATGCACACCACGTCCCAGCAGCAATTAGCAGAGTGCTTTTCGCAGAGCTGGGAGGCGGTGTATGTTTGTAAGATGGTCTCAGGCTTCCCCGCCTCCCTTTAGGTGCCTGTCAGAGCTGATCAGTTCGCAAGTCTTACAGCTCCTGCCATCTCAGAATCTCTCAAATGCACCTTTTCCTTCTTTATTTCCACAGTCCTTCGTTCTTGTTTCCTTCCGATCTGTGTAACAGTCTCATAACCGATCCCTATCTCTTAACCCAGATTACTTGTTCCTGAGCCCCACCAATAACCTCCCTGCCGCTGGCCCGTGCAGTGGAGATGGGGTAAAACCTCCAGTTTTACCAAAATAAACCACAGTGCCCTCTCTCAGGAAACAAAGCTACACGTGGCCCCAGCCGGGCTCTCCCCAGATGCGTTCCAGAAGTATTTCTTTGGGAGCACTGCTCGGTCCCAGGCGCTTAGCTAGAATAGTACTTAAAGCAGCGAGATACCAAATGGACTGGATTCCGACCCTTGTGGATCTTATACTTTAACAGGAGAAACTGTAAGCAAATTAAGACATAAGCAGAAAAGCGTGTAATTAGAACACCTACTCTAGAGAGAGAATCCCTCAGCCACAGGAGCAAGCATGCACGAGGGTGTCCACCGAGGTGTTGTTTATAAGAGTGAAAACGGGAAGCAACGCGCTTCCTCAGAGGGAAGACGGCTGCGAGCTCCGTGCTCGGGCCAAACAGGAATGCGGATCGCAGCTGCGGAGAATGAAGCAGTTCCGCTAGGTCACCAAGGCATGGGGGAATACAAGGACGAAGCTGCTCCCTGTGGCCGAGTTATGCTGACGTTTGACAGAAAACAACAACATTCTGTACAACAACTATTCTTCCATTAAGAAATAAGCTTTTTTTTTAAGTTGCGAAAAGTAATGCCCTACTTTAAAAAGAAAACATATACACAGAAATGTATTTCTCAAAGGAAATACATGTATATTGTATATTATGTGTATACTTATATGTATGTATTTACATATGCATATATATACACATTTACATATACAGTATATATTTAATGATGTACATTTATATGTATTACATTATGTATATGTACACAGTGTATACATATACACATGTATATTTGTGTGTGTATAATGTAAATATATTTATGAACACACACATCATAAGATATATCCATCCTGATCATTTCTCAATGTACATAAATAACCAAATCATTATCTTGTACCACCTGAAACTAATACAATGTTACATGTCATTATATCTCAATAAACAAATATATATATATGCAAATACACCAAATTTGGCTAAATCTCAAAAATGGGCAAGGACCCAGGGCACTTTGGTGACAGCTAAAATTTTAATCTCTTTACATGTAAAGCATACACATATGCCTACTAACAATCAATTCCAAACTGTGTGGAATAACCTCAGAAATTAAAAAAAAAAAAACAGGCAAGAAAATGTTTTGTACCCCCACCTACTGCCCTTTCATGAACAGAAGACACAGCGCTCTCTGCTTACCCGCCTCCTGGCTCCGCCGCCTGCCTGTCCCGCATCTCCAAAGGCAAGTGCCATCTGCGTGCACAAGGGCCTCTGTAGCCCCCTGCCCACCCCCAGGGCAGCGCCAGAGGCCTCCACCCTCTTTGTTCAGTCACCCTTCAGCGCCTCCTTTGTGACACCGGCGGGCCCAGGCTGAGCCCACCTGTGTCAACTGCAGGCCCCTTGAGGGGAAGGCCACTTTCCTCCATGTCGCAGTTGCTGGCACACAGGAAGTGGCTCGATATTTAGCTGTTCTATTTAATTAAACACTGGAAAAGGAAATGGCCACCCACCCCAGTATTCTTGCCTGGAAAACCCATGGAGAGAGGAGCCTAACTCCATGGGGTGGCAAAGAGTCAGACATGACTGAAGCGACTTAGCACATCGAACGTTAATTAAAAGAAGGTGCTCTTAGCTGCACTAGTTAACTAAACAAACACACTCCCTAGGTTCCTTCACTCACCCATGCATTTTCTCTCCTGCTCAACAAACATTTATTAAGCACCTACTGTGTACCAGGCACTGTGCCAGGTGCTAGGAATGCAGCTGGAAAGCAAGCCAGTCAAGAAGCCTACAGTCACCGACTCAGCACTTAATATTCTACTCTGCTCCCTTACATGCCGGTCGGCGGCCGGTGGTTACGGCTCTTCACTCCCTATGCAGGGATGCGGATTTGACTCCTGGGCAGGGAATTAAGCCCCACGTGCCTTGTGGCGTGGAGAAAAACAAGGGGAGAAGCATTCAGGAGATGAAGTGGGTGGGGGAGTGGGTTAAATACGATAGTCCGGGAGGACTTCATGGGGGCAGGCATCTGAGTAAAGATCTGAGCAAGGTGGTGGCCGGAGCCATGCGCACCCCTGGGGAAAGAGTCTAAATGGCTGGCCCTGCAACGACCTTAAAGGGTATGCCCAGTGATTCAAGCAGCAGAAAGAGACAAATCAGAAATTGAGAACATGGCGATGATGATTATCAGTTGCCTGGGGCCTTTGGGGTTTTGAGAAGATAGGATTTTATCTGAATGTGCCTAGGAGCCATTGCATGGTTTGAGCAAAGATGACTGGGTACTAAGAAGCTTATTAAAGAGATGGTAAAAATTAAGAACACCCCTAAAATAGTCAAGCAGATAGTCTCCTTTGCCAAAAGCACTCAGATATTTGTGTGTTCATATTTTCAGGCGACTTTGATAACAACAATAGTAATACAAGACATAAAAAGGATAAGAAGACAGGAAAAATAAAACAATTTATTTACAGAGTTCTCCTGATAATCTGTCTATATTTATGTAATTATACGTGAATTTATATTTATATATAAATTAAGTATATTTAAATTCATGTGCCAGATGAGGAAACTAGAGCCAGCAGAGATTTGCTTTCTGACGTACTAGCTTCTTTAACTTCCTTGAGGTTCAACAAGAATAAAATGAAATTCTAGCCCGATTTCATTCCAAAGCCCACGCTGCCACATGCCATTCTTTCTTATCCTAAATTGTTGACCTTGGCCTTAGGAGAACAGAAGATAATACGACTCACTGATGGAGCACTTACTATGGTCCCAGTACATTGTACCCACCACGGTTGGATACCCAGGCCGACTTATTAGAAGCCTGCAACTCTGAGCCGTCACGTGGATGGGGGTTAAAGGACGAGCTCACCGAGCTGGGTTCACACCGAGACTCTGCACTACCCAGCTGTGCAGCCTGTCGCCTCACTTGAACTTTCTTTGCCTCTTCTCCCCATTTTACAGATGGAGGTGAGAATACCCACTGACAAGCGTATTTAAGAGAAATGAACAAATCCTCTCCTGTAAACAGCTTTGGAGACAATTTGCCACGCAGCGGGCTTCCCAGGTGGCTCAGCAGTAAAGAACCCGCCCATGACGCAGGAGACGAGGGTCGGATCCCTGGGTCAGGAAGACCCCCAGGAGGAGGTAATGGCTCCCCAGTCCCTACCCTTGCCTGGGAAATCCTGTGGACAGAGCAACCTGGCGGGCTACAGTCCATGCGGTCCCAAAGAGTCGGACACGACTGAGCCACTGAACCGGCCTGAACTGAGTATTATAAAGATTATCGCCTAGGGCCACAGGAGCTCGGCCACTGCAGAGCCCTGCCAAGGCGCTTTCCCTTGGGTTAGAGAAGCGAGTGTGTTTACAGCAGGTGAGGGAGGGAAGAGGCTCTGGACCCGGACTGCTCTCTCCAGAGCTGGGTGCCTTTCAATCAGCTTTAGTCCACCCAGCATCGACTAAGCAAGGGAAATCCTTTGAAAAATCGAAGGATACCTTAATCTGGGCGATCTCTCCGAGGTTCAGAGACAGCCTGCCTCTCGGCGTCCCCTGGGCATCTTCTAGCGGAAAGTCCAGGAGGCCCCCTGAAGGCCGAGGCGGGAGGTGAGGGGCAGCGGGAGGGGTGCGGGCGGCAGCCTCCAGCCGGTAGGTGCGCCTCGCCACGCCCGCCAGCAGGGAAGTGCTGGAGAGGAGAGCAGGGCCAGAGCCACACCCTAGAGAGGCACAGAGCGACCGAAAACCCCTGGGTCTAGACGGGCGCCCACACGGCTGCCCCGACCTCTGGAGCTGCTCAATCCCGCCCCAGCTCCTTCCCTGCACTTTCAGCAGCTCCCAGCACTAAGACCGCAACTTTCCCCCAGAAACCGGAACTGAATCAAACGCCGTCCCAGAGCCTTCCTGGGTCCACATCCTGACTCCACTGCCGGAGACCTCAGCCCGACGACCTGGCCTCCCCGTCTCATCTGTAAAATGGGAATGATGAGCCCCAGAGCACCGGATACCTTTAAGGCTTAAAGGAGCTGATGGCAATGGGACCTGAAAACCCTTAAAAGTAGCTCAGCAGGCATGGCATAAGCCACGCTTCTCCCTGTCCTAATCAGCCCTTCAACTGAACTAACCCCCTTGGCCTCTTTGACTTTTTTTTTTTTTTCAAATGTGGTTAGCACATTTTGTTGACATATTTTTTCAAATACCAAGCCTGCCTGTCCTCTTAAAAATCTCTTAGGAGATTACGTTTTGTTCCCACTTGTGGCTCCAACGAGTGGGATGAAAACAGTGTAAAAGTAAATGAGGAAAAAGGGACCATCTTCCTGAATTTTTACAAAAAGAAAGGAAAGCAAAGAATGAACGATTCAGATGCTCTTAAGGAGTATCTTGTGAACTATTTTCTTATCAAGCTCCTTTTCTCTTTTTTCCTCCCCCATGAACACAACAGTAGTGATATAGCCTTTCTTCCCTGTTTAAATTTAAAAATCTGACACACAAATTTCTCCAAACTAATACAATTGAATTTTCTATAATGATTTGTAACTATTATGCTCTGTCCTTTAAATAATGCTACAAACAAAAATAAACAAGTTTCTCAAGCACTTGTGTCTGAAGTCAAGGAATAAGAACAACGTGTCCCCAAGGAAACAAAGTAGAATCTGGACTCCAAGCTAAAATGGCTCTGCCTTCACCCTGTGTTGCTGGTGCCATGGGCTGCGCTTACAGGAAGCGCCTGCCACCAGAAGTTTTCTGCTAGTTCCCAGCCCGATTCCAATCGTATTTTTGCATTATCCAACCTCAGCCAAATGGAAACAAATAAAAACACTCAGCTTAAAAAAAAACCCCGTAAAGATCGCTGACCTGCTCTTTTCTGCCTTCTCCAGGATGGTAGAGGCAGGAAGAAATGCAGGGCGCCCCTCCCCCTCCCGGGCTGGCTTCCCGGCCGGTAGAGACTATCTCATTACCACATTTTCAACCAGCAGCCCGGTTTCCTCGTTTAATCAAAGTTAGTTTGCGCGTGTTTGGCAGTCTGCGCATGCCAGGTTTTTATGGCTATTGAAAATGTGTATTTATTTATTTCGAGAGGGCTCTGACCGTGTGACACACGAGTCAGCCCGAGCCCATGATTTATCAGAGCTCTGAAAAGCATTGCCTTTAAACAGTTTAATAGAGGCTCTCTCCTCCTTTGTAAGTGGAAGTGTAAATTGGTACAGTCCCTTTGTGAACAACTCGGTGACACACGTCAAGGGTCTTATAAACGTTCATACACATGGGTGCAGTAACCACACTCCCGAAATCAACCCAAAGGAAACAGCCCCCCCAAGGAAAAGGTGTCATGAACAAAGACATCCATGGCAGCGACAGTCGCTATAGGGAGAGGAGCAACACACTCTCCCCACGCCCACATGGACACACACAGGAACAGCTAACGTCCAATTTCACCCACCTTTGCGCAGAGCCAGTCTTAAACCAGAAAGTTTTGAAAAATAATGCCATTGGGAAATAGTTAAAATAGCAAATGGAAAAAATCAAGACACAAAATCATATTTCTCATAAACTATGTCTTTTTCTTAGCAAGCAAATAGCACATAAGAATACGTAAAACTGTTAAAATTGGTTTTCTTATCAGGGAAATTTGAGCGTGGACCGTACATTATGTGGTAGCGAGGACTTGTTCATTCATTCGCTGTGATAATGGCATCTTGATTAGTAGGAAAAAAATGTACACTTTTTCTACAGACATATATTGAAGAGTATAGGAGGAGAATGGCATGCTATATTGGAATTTATAATGCTTTAGCAAATTTCAAATAGGAGAGAACTGACGCAAATGTGGTTCACATCTTGAAACTGCAGAACCGATTCTCTCTTTTGTTATGGTCATTTCAAAATTTCTTGGTATTTCCCTGGCAGTCCAGTGGCTGACTGCCTTCCAGTGCAGGGTACACGTTCAGTCCCTGGTCGGGGAACTAAGATCCCACATGCCTTGTGGCCAAAAAAACAAAACATAGAACAGAAGCACTATTGCAATGAATTAAAAACTTTTTAAATGGCCCACATCAAAAAATTTTGTGGAAAATATTTCTATGACACATATTTTAATGGTTATTTTTTGATCACGGGCTCTGCATGCACTTATTCTACCTCCTCTTTTCCTCAAATTATTTTTCTCTTATATGCCTGTATTACCTTTGGGGAAAAAAAATTAATATTTATTTTACCAAAAAGAAATTACAGAGTTGACAGTCTCACAGAGATGTTTTTATTGCTGTGCAATAGTTGTGCGTCGTCAGAATACTCCAGTAAGCCCAGGCAGCTTAAAATGCGACCCCATAAATGGCCCGATTCCTCTCTGTGGGTTGCACCACTGAGACGGTGCTGTAAATATGATCAGCTGATAACAAGGCCAGCTGCACTGAACCATTTTTAAGATTAGGAACCATTTAAACACACACACACATACCCCTCCTGCCTCTTAAGTGTTAAGGGGCAAGATATTCTGGTTTTATTTCCAAAGTTTCATGCAGTAGTCATGTAAGCAGCAAGCAGCCCAGAGTTCCACATACCGCCAAGCTGACTCAGAAGGAAGGGTTCCACATTCCTTAATTAGCAGCATCAGAAAAGACCACTTCCTGCAGTGGCGTTTCCCATTTCACCAAGCTACTCACGGCTCCACACACCCCACCAGTTCACAGGGAGGATTTCCATAGAGTCTGGAAACATGGATAGTGTTATTTCTTTTACTTTATTTACTTACTCTTTTTTGTTTTGTTATTTGATTGTACCATTCTCTCAGTCTATTCTGTTGTCTTCTTATTTTTTTGCAGATTGAAGAGGGTTCAAGATGGTGTTACACGTTTCCTTCTTTGTTTCCAGACTTCACAGACACTCTGTAAATGCCGAGATCAAAGCTGGGCGCAGAATAGATGAACAGCACACCAGCTTGAAAAGACCGTTCTCTTGGTTATTAATAGTCCAAGATTCAAAGTACTGAGCCAGAAGTTTCTCTTTTAGTACCGTTTACTTAAATTAAGTTTCTGATTTGTGTTAAAGTTCTCTAGCAGATCTCTTACTGGGGGCGAGAACATGAGAGAGGGTTCCAAACAAGATTACATGGTTTTCCAATGTGATATATTTGATCATCTTTGAAAAGGCAGGGGTAACACTATTGCAATCTTAAAATGTCAAAGTCTCAGGAAATAGTCTCCTTGTAGATACCGGACTTAACTGTTGTAACAATTATTTACTTTGAACTTCAGAGATCTTGAAGAAGTGGGAAGTAACCTTAAGCAGGTAATTGACAGATTTGACAGACACTTAAAAAACTATTTGGAAAACATTATTTTGCACTTTGAAGGATCCTAAATCTTCTCTATGACATCGCATTCCATTTTTCTCTTTCAGATCTCTCTTTCCTAAACTGTATCTTTTCAAAGACTTCTCCTTGCCCATCAGTGTGATAGATGTATATTTCATTTTTAATTAATACCTTAGCTGTAAATAAGAAGACACCTAAGAGAAGCTGACAGTCTTAGAATCCAAAATTTATCCACAATAAATCCATGAAGGCAAACCTGCCTTCTCAGGGGTCTAAGAGGGTGCAAAGAAGGCCTGCTTAGGAGTTTTGTTTCTTCTGAAGGCATCTTCCGGCATTTGAGAATGTCCGAGGCTATTTAGTGGGCAAACTAACCTTTGATTGGGTCTCTTAAGAATGAAAACCTTGGAGAGGAATGAACTGTTTCTAACAGTATATGATCATCTTGATGAAAACTATTTTTTAAAATTCATGTGCTTCAAACAACCATGACATCAAGTTGAGTGGAGAGAGTCAAGGACACGGGCTGCAATCGAATGAAACTTTGGGCCTTTGGTTCTCGGATCATGTAAGGGCTGCAGTTTTGACTCCATCCCTGACCGAGTTCTCCTCCTTATATCACAAGACACTGGAGGGGTGCGTGAAAAATGCCCAAGACCATCATAGTGTCTTTTTTTTGCCACGCCACACAGCTCGCATGATTGTGACCTTAGTTTCCTGACCAGGGATCAAGCCCCTGCCTCCTGCAGTGTAATTATGGAATCTTAACCACTGGACTGCGAGGGAATTCCCATACTGTCTTTTTGGAAATATCAAGGTGTCATAGATTACCTTTTTTTGTCTTGAAAATAATGTTTAAAAACACAGTACTTCGTTAGAGAATCCTAAACCCAAGAAGCTGTCTCACCTTTAAGGAAATCAAAACTGATATAAACCTGTTCTTATAAGCATTTTAGGGATATTATTTTTATCTGAGAGTTCTGCTTGTGAAAAAAGATGATGTCCGAATTCACACTCAAGCTTTGTCTCCTTTCATCTCTGTGTGTTAAAAAGGAATTTCTGCCCTTCTCTGCACTTTTCCAAGTTACCACAGATGTTATGTCTTTCTGGGTCTTCAAGTATGCAGCTCAACACTGTAAATTCATCAGAGGAACCCTAGAATTTCAACCTGTAATGGTTCAAAGCTGCTACTCGGCACTCAGGGCGCCCACCATCCACCCACATTCTACAGTGTTCTGGTCACGGAGGCCAGTGTGAATGGTCTCTACCTGAAGCTGTCCAATGGGCTGAAGTAACCTTCGCAGACTTGCAATGCTTTTGGTACAACCACGGCTCCTCATCAGCCAACTGGGCGTCTGCCGATGCCACCAACTGTCAGATAGTGACTTACGGGCCTCCTGGCCTGTTGACATTTCTCTGCCTATCAGTGGATCATAAGTCTGAGTATTCCCTTAGTCATACAGACTGGCTGTTTATTGGGATGTTTGCAGTGGGAACTACAGTTGAAGATAACAAAATTAAACATGAATGTGAAAAAATATATATTCTTTTTTTCTCGAGGGCTTACGATTAGTTTTGCTATTTTCTGATTCTTAAACTTAATTGTTTTTAGGAGGAGAGGATCTGATTTTTTTTAACTCTTGTTTAAGTTTTTTTTTTAATATTTACATTTTCTGACCCAGCCTGCATAATATCTTCTATGGTTCCTAAGAGGAAGAAAAGAAGAGAAAACTAAAGAGATGTGGCAAGCAAGTTCTGTAATAACCTAGCAAAGAAATTCTTGAGCAAGAGTATATGGGTTTGAGTTTATTGGAATATTTGAAACCAATTAAAATTGTCCCCCTCCAAAAAAACTTATTTTTGTCCTTTTTACTTTAAACACACACAGGCATACAACTGAAAAATAACATTACAATATCCATGAAACATCAAGCTGATCAAGCCAAGACGCTCCAGCTGCATCTGGAACATGAGATGCAGTGTCTGTAATCCATCCTCAGGTGTAAAGACCAACTCTCTCAGAAAAGTTGACCAGATCTTCAGGATTCAAGTTTAATTTCTATTTATTGACCTGATACAGACTATCTTGAATAGTGTTAAAAATACCAACTTCCAAACTGCAGGGATAGCTGCTGAAATGCTATCTGTCTGGTGAAAGTCTATATAATAACATATGTTGAACAAATGTAACTAGGAGAGGGTAGAGCCCTCAGGGATGAGTCAGAATTATTCAGGATAACCCCACCAACAGCTAGAAGAATACTGTTACTAAGGCTATGCACCTGCCATACTTTAAATATAGGAGTTCTCAAATTTTACAATATCACTGAGACACTACGAGAGGATACATCTAGACACAATACAGAATACACAAAGGATAGTTTTGAATGTTTATCATTAGAAAGACTTACTGTTCATGACAGAAAATTTGAAAATGGAAGAAAACGCCCGTAAACCCAACACACGACCCTCAGAAACAAGCACGGCTCCTAAACTGGAGGGTCCCGGCAGCTTCTGGAAAACGGCACGGCGATCGGCTCCCTTCCGCTTTCCTCCCCAATCCTTTTTCTCGTGTGTCCTAAATGTTAACTTCTTAACTCATGCCTTGTTGTCTCTTACAGACAAATGCTGTACAGAACACCCCCTTCCCCGCACCCCACCTCCAGCTCCTTTTGGTCTGTGCAATGGGGCAGAATATCAAGGGAAATGGGAAAAAGGGCTTCACTGATAGCTGAATTAAAACCCTAATAGGTAAAGCCTATCGTACCGCGGAAACTCTTTTATTTCCCTTCGTATGTTAAGATATTTCAGAGCAAATTATCCAGGAATAAATACCACTAAAGAGGTACTTAACGTTGTAAAGGAAAACCAAACTGGCAGGGTAATTCTCTCTCCTTGGAAAAATCTTCAGTCTGGTCATAGTGATGACCTCCAAGGAGGGGGCATAGTAAAGGGGTGTGGGGGGAGGTGGGGAGCAGGCTTTGTTTCTGTCCCTCCCTGTGCTTCCTGAATGTGACATCAGAGGCAGGTATTAGAATGGGACAAAATGTGAACTGTGGATTAAGTCCAGGAATACCTGTGTCTGCATTGCAGTCTGCAGGCACCAGTCTCTGCGCACAGGCAGGCACACCAGCTCTGCGCCCCAGGACCTAAGATTCTTACCACTGCTCCTGCTCCTCGATTTCCACTTCAGGATCACACTTTGGGGGTGTGGGGTGGGGGCCACAGCAGCTAAAACGACGACACCTGCTTCATCTTGTCCACGAGTAAACCCTCAGAACAGCCTCGACAACGCCCCCAGAGCCAGACTGTCTGATTGTATGAGACAGAAATACCTAAAGGCGATTGTGAGGTGAATCTTTCACTGGTGTTTCTTTCTGCTCTGGGGCGTTTTCCCGCGTCTCTGCAGCTCGCCGTGGTGAAGGCGGTAAAGCCGCCCCTGGAGATGGAGATGCGCAGGCCGCGGGGCGGTCTGTCGTGGGCGCCGCCGTCCAGGCGTCTACCTGTGATGCGCTCTTCTCGCCCGCCCTGCTCCACCATGGGTGTGAGTCACTTAGCCACGTTCTGCAACTTGAAATCCATTCTCTTCCTGAGTCAGTGTGAACTTCGCCCCATCTATTTCCTTGCAGTGTTTCCACCGGCACATGGAAGAGGAATTGCATGCGAGCGCATTTCTCCCGGAGCACGAAGGGGCTCACATGTGCTCACACAGATGGACGAAGATGGACAGGCTGAGCTTTTCTTGCAGAGTGAGGAGCAGTGATTCTGGCGTGAATGCACAGCGTTAAACGCAGCAAGATTTGTGATTTGGGGTACAGCCTGAGACTCTGCTCTGGGGCCCCTCTGCTGTTCTGTCCTGTTTGTCCTGTCTGCTGGAAGGGAGCCTCTCTCTCTGGCCTGGGGAACGAGCCAGGGACCCACACAATGATGAGTCCACAGGCTGAGCCTTTGAGACCCGAGGACTGTAGCCCACCAAGCTCCTCCGTCCATGGGATTCTCCAGGCAAGAATACTGGAGTGGGCTGCCATTTCCTTCTCCAGCAGGCTGAGCAGGGCACCTGAAACTAGAGTAGCCCCAGAATCAGCCCCAGTCTCACCCACTGGACAGGAGTGACCGAGAAAAGTGTGACGGTGGAATTTTCTCTTGAGGAGTCCTGAGGCCTTTTGAGGAGTCCTGTTGGCTTTCTACATTCTAGAAAATGTTTCTAATGTGTAGCATTCTTCTACATTAAGTACTTTTTTCTCTCTCTCTCTCCTTTTTTTTTTTTTTTTGCCTGTTAATGGGGCCTGAGCTGTGGTGCCCGATTATAAGATTACATTTTGAGAGCATGTGGCGAAAGTTAGGATTTTTCCTCTCCCTCTTTTTTTTTTCTTATTGCTTTAAAAACAAGATAAGCCTGTATGCAAATGGAGTCCACAGTAACCACAGTAACATTCTCAACCTTATTTATTGAATTGCAGAGTCTTCCTTCACCGATTAAGCTCTATTTGCATACCTTTAACATTAGAAACATTTATTCCAGTAATGAGTCATTGGAGACTTCAGGGTTTATAACTCTGAAGCTGGATTCTACAGTACTAATGCCAGAAAAATGGGTGTCTTCTGTGTTAAAACGTCCGGATTTTTTCTGTGTTGAGAGAGACAGAGAGGTTTTTGTTGTTTGGGGTTTTTTTATTCTAAAACTGAAATGTGCCCAAATGAAATAAACATAATATCTGAAACATATTTTGTTATTTATTTCACACACTAAAGAAACACACTGTGTGACTTTCTCATTCTGTGAAGAAATAAAGAACTTGCTAGTCTCTTCTTGTCTGAATAGAATTAGTCTTATAAAGAAGGGTAATGGCTTTATGTTTTGAAATTTTTTCCCCAGTCCATTGAGGTATAATTGACAAATAAGATAATGTCAGCTTAAATTGTGCACCGTGTCAACTGATGCTTCATGTTTTGCATTTTTTAATGGGGAAAAAAAGGGAAAGAAAGAAAGAAAAAGACAACTTCAATGCTTTTCTCAGAAAGCCCAGGAACCCTGAAGGAGGAAGTATGTGACGGTTTATTTTTCAACAAGTGCATGCTACCAAGTGAGTGAAATCCCTCTGGAAGCTATAAAAATGAAGATTGGAGGACGGTTGTGTTCAGATAGCACAAAGGGCTCCTGGACATTTAGAACTTTTTTTTTTTTTCATTTTAGCTAAGTTATTAATGAATGTCAATTATTGCACTTTTCCAAAAGGAAACACTGAGTCATTCATGAAATGATCTAAGATTTCGAAACTTGCTTACAGCATTTTTTTCTCTCCTTTCCTACCTTGCCAAAAGCAGACTCAGAAAAGCCAACCAGTAACCATGGCCTACATCCAAGGAGCCGACAGCAAATTAGCACGACACTGCAGTAATTCCACAAAGGCTCCTGCTGCCCCCAAGGGTTACTGCCCCAGCAGAAGGCCTCCGCAGCCTGCCCGGCCGGCTGGAGGGGCTCTGGCCCCCTCCCCTGCTCTGGAGGGCCTGAGATTAACTCATTCTGGCACAGTCATTATTTGGCCATAGTCTGGCCTGCCTCCAAGTTTCATGTGGAACAGCAGATGGGCGTGGGCCCGCAGATAGGCAGGCCCGTGTTCCTAGGAGGCATTACATATTTATGGCCAGAGCCCTGCAGAATTTGGCCAGAGACAGGGCACAGATGAGAATGTGTTTGGCGAGGAAATGCCTTCTTGATCCATTTACCAAGAGCGTCTCAGCTTAGGCCATTAAACGGTGTCCAAAAACAGTCAACAAATGTTCAGTCAGGAATAAGCTGTGAGTGAGGTGGTTTTAACCTCAGGACAGCTGAGGAAGCATATTTCTAGACACTTATTTTTAAAAACATGACTTTAGATAAATGTGCAAAGAATTAAACCACCAGAGTTTCTGAACAGGCCCTGGGGAGCCAACTCATTTCATCTTTACAAACAACTGGAAGTCCATGTAGGTAAATAATGTAGACAAGGAAATAATGCTTTGATCCAAACAATACAAAACAGCTTGGAATTGTGCCTTCTTAACAGTCTGTTTGCGTTGTACTACTGAAGGGATTTTTCAGATACATT
Source organism: Madoqua kirkii (assembly GCA_006408675.1). Lineage (NCBI taxonomy): Eukaryota > Metazoa > Chordata > Mammalia > Artiodactyla > Bovidae > Madoqua > Madoqua kirkii. The sequence goes on from SJYC01071980.1 coordinate 22,634, forward strand.
ATCTTAATATGACTCTGCAAGGGAGAAAGAGGAAGTGTATGGTCCCATTTCACAGATTAGGAAATAGTGCCTCAGAGAGACTTTGACCTTTCTAAGGTCACCAAGCTAGTTAACTGCAGAGCTCAAACTTAAATCCAGGACTTCTGGCAAAGAGAACCGGCCTTCCCCTGACACACCCTGTCCCTTGTAACCTGGCTCTACACGTCCAGTTCTGTACAGACAGTCTGTCAGTTTCTACGCCTGCTGCTGTTACATTAAGCCTGTGCTTTTCAACTCCTAGGATTCCCAAGGAGTTTTCTTGTTTCTGCTCCCTACCTTGAAGATTCTGGTCCCATTTCACAATGAGGAGGATGCACCTATTTGAAAAGGAAGTGGTCTCCCATTCTGGCATTTGTGTAGAATAGCTTCCTCTTTTTCTCCCTAAATTTATTTGGTCTTATTTTATCCCCACACCTAAAAAAAAAAAAAAAAATCCCACATACAAGGGATCTTTAACAAAATCCTTTCTCGTCCACTAAGATGTTGTTAATAATCGTCGGTAGTGTTTAATTTCCTCTCTGTATGGGTGTTTATTTTTCACAGTTTTTAAAACAGCGATCACTTTTTTGATTAGAGAAAAATCATTTTTAAAAACTCTTATCATTTTTGGTAACTCACGTGGTATAATTCACACAATGGATGTTTACTGCTAAGACGAGGAGAGAGATGAGTACAGAGCTTCATGACAAGCCATTAAGCGGCTGTTTGGGTTTCACTTATTTAGAATATGCCCGGTGAGCACTGGCTAGAAATTGATGATTAGGGGGCAGCCTTTCTCGAGTGACTTGTAACATGCCTAGGAGACCTTGAACGTTCTGCCTTATGATCACCGGGAGGGTGGAGGGTGGAGTTCGTGAGGAATATTACTTTATTACTCAGCTAAAAGTCCCTGTGCCTCTAAAAGTCCCTCCTTCCTGATGCCAGAGGCTGGAAGAAGTCCGTTTTCTCTTCTTTACTGTCTTCTGTGAAGGATCCCATTTTCAAAATACATAAAAAAAACTTTGTTCCTGTAGTCGATGACTTTCCCCCCAGTGGGTACAGATCGCTCCCTCCTGAGTACACTCTTATTGGCTAAGCTGTAGCCTTCGGGCAGGGAGGGGGTCATCACCAACTCACCCCACAGTAACGCAAACACTTTAATACAGCTCACCCCCACGTCTGAAAGTGCTGTTGTAAGCACTTTGTCTGGGCTCTGTGGATTCTTACTACTGCCCCAGGTCGGGCAGATACCATCTTGTAGAGGAGGGAAGAGGCACAGAAAGGTCAGCTTACCAACGCCCTAGATCACACAGCCAGGTGCCAGGCTCAGACCCATTACCCCTGGCTGCCTTCAGGTGTTAAAGCAGCCTGTAGACCTTCAATGAAGTTGGCTCGCTGCCCTTTGTCCCAGAAACAGATTTTTTTTTTTCCCCTAAAGTCTAAGGAGTGTAGGTGAAAGGTGGGGAAACCTTACTCAGGAGTCTGGGATTCAGCAGAGCGCTTCGACCCGCTGAGAAAGAGCAGGGCTATGGCGTGGACCTGTAGCAATGCTTTATTTCTACCCATTAATATTCCCTTTAAAGGCCTGAGTCAATCATTTTGTTGCAACATCAGTCAGTTGTGGTTCCCTAGCAAAGTCAGATTGGCTAGCAAATAAGACATATCTTTCTAATGAGCGCTAGAGACCTTAGCTTTGAACAAGCAGAGGCATTTAAATTCATTTTAAATGCTTATGAAGCAAACTGTAGAATGTTAAAACATAGAGGATTTTATTCACTAGCTGAAGGACTCAGAGTTAACTCTTAAAAAAGAAAAAAAAGCAATCAACAAGCAAACTAGAAAGAAACTCGCGGGAAACAAACAAGACCAAGCAAACAACAAATTCAGTCTTGCCCTAATGCTTGAGAAAATGCAGAACTTGTTTAATTATACTCTCCAGCCACTCAGATGTCCACAAATAAAAGCTTTGTTTCAGCTCTTATATATTCTAAATACATACTAAAATATATTTATATGTCTATAAATAAGTATTTCTTATACATTTTTAAATGTACAGGAAAGATTTTCCAGTCTTTGAACATGTGTAGTACAGGAAATATGACATCTTTTATGAAACAAGTTTGGATATCAATAAAATAAACCACAGTAGAAAGAAAGAATTGTGGATAATCCATAATTCTTCAGTAATTCTTGGGAAACAAACAAGACCAAGCAAACAACAAATTCAGTCTTGCCCTAATGCTTGAGAAAATGCAGAACTTGTTTAATTATACTCTCCAGCCACTCAGGTGTCCACAAATAAAAGCTTTGTTTCAGCTTTTATATATTCTAAATACATACTAAAATATATTTATATGTCTATAAATAAGTATTTCTTATACATTTTTAAATGTACAGGAAAGATTTTCCAGTCTTTGAACATGTGTAGTACAGGAAATATGACATCTTTTATGAAACAAGTTTGGATATCAATAAAATAAACCACAGTAGAAAGAAAGAATTGTGGATAATCCATAATTCTTCAGTAATTCTTCAATACTTTCATTCTGAGTTGACTAATCATTCATGATGAAATTAGAGGTGTCTTAACTTTTACCTACGTGGACTTCACAGCATTCCCTGGAAACTTTTTTTTTTGGACCAAATTCCTAATATGAGTTCTGTTCTCATGATTTATCTCTTCCTCCTTCTAAAGGGGAAGTGAAAAAAAAAAGTCTCCATTTTCACACACACACACACACACACACACACATACACGTTAAGTGCAGAACCCTCTTTATGGATATTGCAGTGCAATTTTAACAACAGGAAGAAACGCTATCTCTGGGACTCACTTGAAATATACAGAATTTATACGGGTCATTAAAACTTATTATTATCAAGTTGCTAACCGCTAAAGAACATACACAAAAGCTATGACAAGTGTAATTGAATTAAGCCCTCCAACCTGTGGTTCATGAAAAGACCTGAAGATTCTCATCTTAAAGGGAACTCAATGTAAATCCCACAGAGAAAGTTGAAATGATTTTATTGATGAAAGCGCTCAGTGAACTTTTAAATTCATATTCTCATGAGAGAGTTATACTGCTAAAGCCAAATACTGTGAGCGCAAAAGGCTGTCGATCCCTTCTCTGTGGAGAAGGAGCCTTCTTTCTCTCTGCCATATGCAGGATGTTTCTCATTCACCCAAACCTCAGCTAAAAGCAGATGCAGGGAGCAAGCTCAGCCAAGGCACCTGCGTGAAATCCACGGCTTTCCTGTGTCCCTGGCATCACAGACCTCAAGCTCAAACAGATAAAGGAGACGTTTACGGGACTTCCGTGGAGGTCCAGTGGTTAAGACGCCACACTCTCAGTGCAGGGCTCTGCTGCTGCTGCTGCTGAGTTGCTTCAGTCGTGTCCGACTCTGTGCCACCCCAGCGACGGCAGCCCACCAGGCTCCCCCGCCCCTGGGATTCTCCAGGCAAGAACACTGGAGCGGGTTGCCGTTTCCTTCTCCAATGCGTGAAAGTGAAGTCGCTCAGTCGTATCCGACTCAGCGACCCCATGGACTGCAGCCCACCAGGCTCCTCTGTCCGTGGGATTTTCCACACGGTTTCAGTCCCTGGTCAGGGAACTGAGATGGCACGCAATGAGGCCAAAAAAGAAAGAGAGAGATTGATGAAACGACTGTACTCTGTGCGACCCCAGAGACGGCAGCCCACCAGGCTCCCCCGCCCCTGGGATTCTCCAGGCAAGAACACTGGAGCGGGTTGCCGTTTCCTTCTCCAATGCGTGAAAGTGAAGTCGCTCAGTTGTATCCGACTCAGCGACCCCATGGACTGCAGCCCACCAGGCTCCTCTGTCCGTGGGATTTTCCACACGGTTTCAGTCCCTGGTCAGGGAACTGAGATGGCACACAATGAGGCCAAAAAAGAAAGAGAGAGATTGATGAAACGACTGATCTGTAACCTGAGTGAAATCATGAAGTGTGCAGTGTGAAATTTTCACACCTCTGGACTACCATTCACTAGGTCGTCTATTGTAGGCCTATTTTGCCAGGCAGTATTTTAGGGAAAGCAGGTACACTGATCAGGCTCACAGGTCCTTGAAAACAGAGGTACTTTCCTACAACCAAGGCAAAAAGAGAGCCTTGTGAAATATGTCCAGGTACATTTTTTCCCTTAGTCATTGAAAATTTATTGAACACCTACTATGTACTGGGACCTGTGCTGGTACGCAACTGCACACACACACAAGGGTCCTAACTCGACTCAAAACTTTAGCCAGGTCAACAGACTTAAGGGCTCCCCCGGTGGCTCAGACGGTGACGAATCTGCCTGGAATGCGCAAGACCTGGGTTCGATCCCTGGGTCGGGAAAATCCTCTGGAGGAGGGCATGGCAACCCACTCCAGTATTCTTGCCTGGAGAACCCCATGGACAGAGGAGGCTGGAGGGCTACAGTCCGGGGTTGCAAAGAGTCCGACACGGCTGCGAGACCAAGCACAAGCACCCAACAGCCTTACACAGGGGGTCTCAGTCACTGGAGAGCGTTAGCATGACCACAGGCTTGATTAAAAACGCAGGGTGGGCTTGGCCCCCTGCGAAGGCCCTTCCCTGTGACATGAGAGGTCTCACACTCTGAATGCGACCCCCCGGGGGTTCAGACATAGGTGTCCTGTGTTTTGTTTTTTTTGGCCCCATAGTTTGAGGACCTGAGTTCCCTGACAAGGGATCAAACCAGGGCCCTCAGCAATGGAAGTGCAGCGTTCTAACCACTGGGCAACGAGGGAAGTTAGAGATGTAAGCTTCTTAGTCTGCACCTCACAGAAACAGCTAACAGCAGCTGGGATACGCACGCAATAGAAAAATTACACCCTTGCCGTGAAGGCCAGATTCTCTGCGTGGAATAGGGGTACAATACCCGGGGTCTATGATACTTTTAAGAGCACACAAAAATGTCTTTATTTTCACTTCTTTTAAAGTCAGAAGAAAAAAATGAATATAATAATCATGAATATGTCATAATAACTCCAGCCTAGATTACCTTCAACTTTATTCATTTATGTATCTGAAGTTGCAAAATACAATTTTTAACATCCTTTTATGGAAGAAGTGACCCACACAGGCAAAAGTACATTGGACCCACTACAGTCATGATTCAGTTCAGCCCTGGCACTCTGGGAAGATAGACAGACAGACAGACAGATAGATAGATAGGCAGATAGATAGACAGATAGATAGATAGATAGACAGACAGATAGATAGATAGATGTGAGAGTTGGACCATAAAGCCTGAGCACCGGAGAATGGATGCTTTTGAACTGTGGTGTTGGAGAAGACTTTTGACAGTCCCTTGGACTGCAAGGAGATCCACCCAGTCCATCCTAAAGGAGATCAGTCCTGAATATTCATTGGAAGGACTGATGCTGAAGCTGAAGCTCCAATACTTTGGCCACCTGATGCAAAGAACTGACTCATTGGAAAAGACCCTGATGCTGGGAAAGATTGAAGGCAAGAGGAGAAGGGGACGACAGAGGATGAGACGGTTGGATGGCATCACCGACTCAACGGGCATGAGTTTGAACAAGCTCCAGGAGTTGGTGATGAACAGGGAGGCCTGACGTGCCACAGTCCTTGGGGTCGCAAAGAGTCTGACATGACTGAGTGACTGAACAGCTGTATACATACAAATATATACAAACCCAGGGATGTCGCCCTGGAGGTGGTGGAAGTTGGAAACCGGTTAAAGCTTCCATGTAGGAGGGGCAGTTGAGCTGAGACCCGCAAGGTGAACAGAAATCCGCTATATTACAGTCAGCGTCGGGAAGAACAGTCAGGGCGGCGTTAGAAAAAGGAAGGGATCCTAAGAAAAGGGAGTCGGTGGTGCAAAGACCCTGGGGTAGGGAAGAGCGGGAAAACAGGAAGAGCCGGAAGGCGACAGTGGGGCCAGGGAGACTCTGGCGTGGGGCAGATGGTGAGCACCGGGGGGCGGCCCGTCGATGCCCGGCATGGACATGGACGGCGAAGAAGAGCTGCCCGCTTCTCATCCGCCCCCACCCAGCCCCTACCTTCGCCTAATTGCTAGTTCGCATCCAAGAGTGTGTAAACCTTTCACATGTATTGATTTTTGTCTTACTGATTTGCAAGATGTGCACGCGTGTCTGTCTCGAATCCTTGCCTCTTTCTTTGCATTGTTCAGTAACTGCTGGCTGTGCGGGGCCTCCCTTGCTGCGGCGGCCCTTCTCGGTGCCGAGCAGGAGCTCTGGGCTGCAGGCGCGTCAGGAGCTGCGGGTTCCGGGCTCTGTAGCACAGGCTCCGCAGCTGTGGGGCACTGGGCTCTGCCGCGAGTGGAATCTTCCCAGATCAGGGATCGAACCTGTGTCTCCTGAATTCTCCACCACTGAGCCACTAGAGAAGCCCCTGATCATTATTTTTCGATGTTAAATAAGCCTCTAGATTTTTGTTGTTAGGGGTTGGGGGTTCCTTTGAAAAAGGAAGAAAACAGTCCTGTTTCCGCGCACAGAAGGAACCCGCTTCTTTGTCTTCTAGAAGCCTCCTTGATACTTTGATAGCTACGCAGGAGAGCCAGGTCGTCATTGCTAGTGCGACAGTTTGGAAAGCCCTCCAAAGCCTGGCGTCAGATTCTAAGACTATTCCAGAAGATTTGGGTTTCACGATACCGGCTGCTCTGGTAACTGGGGGAGAGAGAAGACAGGCCGTGAGGCCTGCGGGGCTTGGCGGGGCTTGGCCGCCGCCTCCCGCCCCGCGGGGCCGCCCGTCTCCAGGCTCCCCTGCAGCGGCCCCGAGGCGGGCAGCCGTGTGCAGCATCTGCAGGGTGTCGAGGGGCGGACACGCGGCTCTAATGTTGGTGAATATTCTGCTTTTGAATATTGATGAATGAACCGCTTTGGGTTCTGAAAGGAACCAAGTATCTGAGTTTTTACTTGGTATTTGTGAAGTCTCTCAGCTTTCTAAACACCACTGGAGTGGGTGGCCTTTCCCTTCTCCAGGGGATCTTCTCGACCCTGGGATCGAATCCGGGTCTCCTGCATTGCAGGCAGATTCTTTACCATCTGAGCCACCAGGGAAGGCCTCTAAACACCTCATACCAACCGATATGCATCTGCAGCCACATCAGCCTGTGAGCCTCCAGTTCAGGGTCGCGGCAGTGGGTTTACACAACTCCAGGGGGCGCCACTCGTAGAGCCGAGCCTTGGGGCTGTGCAACATGGCAGCCTTGCCTCCCAAGCGCGGCTGACTCTTTCTTCACATCCTCTAGAATTCAGTCCCCAGGCTTGCTCCATGCTCACCATGAATGGTACCCGACCCACAGCAAGCACTCGACAAATATTTGTTGAATGAATAACGATCTTGTCTTCTTTACAGATTTGCCAACTAACCTTAGCTGCTTCTCTCCTTCTGAAGCCTTCCTAATCAACACCATCTGCCTGTCCTCTCTCCCAGTTTAGAAGCTGTCTGACCCTGGACAAGTTACTGGGCGTCTCTGGGCTTCTCTTTTCTCAGTTGTAAATGGGAATGATAATAACTCTCAGGCTCGTTTTGAGGACTAAATGCGGGTAAAGTGCTTAGGACAATATCTGGCACACAAGAAGTAATCGACAGGTGCTAACCAGTGATAACCATTTAATCGTATCTTAACTGGGACTTCCCAGTTGGTACAGTGGTAAAGAGTCCACCTGCCAGGGTAGGTGAGGCAGGAGAATGAGTTCAGTCCTTAGGTTGGAAAGCTCCCCTGGAGAAGGGAATGGCTACCCACTCCAGTATTCTGTCCTGGGAAGTCCCGTGGACAGAGGAGCCTGGTGAGCTGTAGTCCACAGGGTCACAAAGGGTCAGACAGGACTGAGCAACTGAGCTTGCATGCATATCTTAATTAATCATCTTAAATTTCATGTACCTTTCTCTCAATTAAATTGAATTTACAACTTTTATCTTGTTTCTCTCACAGCAATTAACAACCTATAAAGTAAGCAGCAAATATTAGGGACTCAAAACTATTAATTATAGTAATTAGGTATATGAATATTCTATATTAATTAACTATATTAATTAGGATCAGAACTAGTTCTGAACAACAGAAACACGGGGCAAGAGCTTTGTTCTCCTTCATCAAAAGTAAACTTGGAAGCAGTCTCGGGCTGTGTGGCAGTCCATCATGCCAGGAGATGGACTCTATCTTATTCTTCCACCATTCTTTCCTATAGCTTCTGACTCAAGACCTAATACGGCTGCTGAGGCTCCAGCCATCAGAACACATTCCAACAAGCTGGAAATGGAGGAGAGATCAGAAAAGGAGACATACTTCTTTAAAGATACTTCCAGGAAGTCATGTATATCACTTCCCTTTAAAAACCTTTGGTCAGAACGTATTCACACAACTATCCTCAGGTGTAAAGGAAGCTAGGATAATGCTCTTTTGCCCAGATGGCCATGTGCCAACTAAAAGTTGGACATTTTATTGCTATGGAGAAAGTGATACAGATATTGAGGCAAGTAGGGTCTCCATCCTAGCCTGTCAGTTTGACATGTGAATATCATAAATACAAGGGATCTCAGTCCTCTTGAAGGAAGCTGGTAACTTGGGCTTAACTGTGAATTTTATAAAAAGCCTGACACTATCTTCTACTTAAAACTCTTTAATAATAATTTTAGAATGGATGGCTTTTCATTTATAAATGTCAGTGTTCACTTATAGTGGAGCTCCCTAAGGAAGAAAGACATACATGTAAAACCGATTGATTAAGTGGTTTTTATGACACTTTTCTTTACTATGGACAATGTCAAGCAAATATTAGGTAGAGAAAAGAGAATAAGGGACCTCCTGCTGCTGCTGCTGCTGCTGCTAAGTTGCTTCGGTCATGTCCGACTCTGTGTGAGGGCAGCCCGCCAGGCTCCACAGTCCCTGGGATTCTCCAGGCAAGAGCACGGGAGTGGGTTGCCATTTCCTTCTCCAATGCAGGAAAGTGGAAAGTGAAAGTGAAGTCCCTCAGTGATGTCCGGCCCTCAGCCACCCCATGGACTGCAGCCTTCCGGGCTCCTCCATCCATGGGATTTTCCAGGCAAGAGCACTGGAGTGGGCGCCATCGCCTTCTCCGAAGGGACCTCCGTCTTCCTGTTATACAGCTTCCACATCGATCAAGCTTCCATTGAGGGAACACTTACATCATCTGCACGCCACTCCCTCCACTACGTTATGATGAAAATTCTAGATGTCATGTAACTTCATCTCTTGATATTTTAGTATCTCTAAAGATAAAGACTTCCTTAGAAAGCTTAACCACAGCGTCATTATCACAGCTAGCAAGGTCTGCAATATCACCGCAGTTTTTGTCAGCGTTGGTCTCATAGATTTCTATTCTTGAAGGTTCATTTGTTTGATGAGAAATCTAACCAGAGTGTCTGCGGTGCAGTTGCTAACATGTGTCTCGGTCCCTTTTATTTTTATTTTAAAATTTTTATTGGAGAATAGTTGATTCACAGTGTTGTGTTAGTCTCTGTTGTACAGTAAAGCAAATCAGTTGTATATATATATATACACATATACATATAGCCCCTCTTTTTTAGACCCTTTTCCCATCTAGGCCATTACAGAGTATTGAGTAGGGCTCCTTGTGTTATACAGCAAGTTCTTATGAGTTATCTGTTTTATACACAGCAACGTGTATACATCAATCCTGGTCTCCCATTTTATCCCCCACCAGCCCCTTTCAATCTATAGCTGCACAGCTCCTCATGGTAGCCACCAGCCACACGAGGCTATTTAAATTTAAATTAAAAATTCAGTCCTTTGGGTGCCTCACAAGTGCGAAATAGCCACCCGCACAGAACGCTGCCATCACACAGAGAGCTCAGCAGTGTATTCAGGGAAGAAACTGGGGTGTTTGTCCTGCAGACTGTCCATAGTTCAGACTCCGCTGGTTCCAACCCCTTCGTCGTTTAACTTGCTTCTTTGTTCTCTGGACTCGTCGTAAGCCAGGAGTTAGAGTTAGAACCTTGGTCAGAGTCAGAGCTGATGCCTCTGTGCTGTTTAAGATGACAGGCAAGCCAGCTCTCCGTACTGCGTTAACAAGCACACATGGAGATCAGAATCTAGAAGGACACACACCAGAAAGAAAAAAACAAACAAACTTATCTGTAGTTATTTTGGGGAAGTAGAATGACCTTATTTTCTGTCTTATTTTTGCTCATCCATATCTCATTATTTATCCCCCATGAGGATGCCTTTCTCACAAAAAGTAAATAAGAGCTGCTATTTATTGCGAACAATGTGCCAAGCACCAAGAGGACAGATCGGCTCACCTGAGCTCGTGGAACCCTCGTGACAATTCCATGAGGTAATTACGGTCCCCACGCTGCAGTAAACAGGAAGATTAAGTAACTCGTCCAAGGTCATTTGGTCAGTATTTGGTGGAGTCTGGATTTAATCTACCAGTTGTCTGTCTCTCAAGGGATTCGGAATTTGGTGAGCATAGCCTGCGGCTGGAGAGACTCCGTTTCTGGAAAACTCTGTCGGGTTATTCGGAGGCAGACTCGGGTCTGGGAACCGCAGTCCACCCCTGCCCACCACCCCGCGCCGTGGTCGCCCGCAAACATCTGGCCTCTCGCGCCAAGCCCTCCTCTCAGCGGGAAGGCACTCCACGTGGCATCTGGAGGCAGCCTGCGCCCGGCGCCCCCGCATCCCTGCCCCCGGGACGGGCCCGAGAGCCCGCGTGCCTCCGGTCTTGGCTGCTCACTCCACACACGGCCTCGCCCTGAGCCCCCCGTACAGGCCAGGACCCCGGGATGTCGGGACACATCGGTGTGCCAAACAGAACCCCCTGCCCTCATGGAGCTTGTAGGTGGAGGTTTAGAGGAGAGACTACAAAATGATAACCATAAACAAGATAGTAAGTTAAATACAGAGAAAGCCAGATGGAGATAAGCTAGTGAGAGAAGGCTGTGAAGAAAAGGGTGTGTGTACGCATGCACGTGTGTGTGGCAGGGTGCGCGCCGAGCACTGTGGGGAGGATGGGCAGGGAAGTCATCTCTGAGGCGAGGGGACGCACCAGGAACGAAGGCCAGTCCAGCCCTTGGCCTGTTTTTATATAGCTGTGAGCTAGGAACGGCTCTTCCATTTTTAACTTGTTGGAATAAAAATCAAAAGAGAAACATGTGTGAACGCAGGGACATCATAGGCAGCTCCGTCTCAGTGTCCATAAACATGTGAACACACGGATATCACAGGAAGCCCATCTCGGTGTCCATAAATGTGTGAACACACGGATATCACAGGAAGCCCATCTCAGTGTCCATAAACGTGTGAACACAGGAACATCATAGGAAGCCCGTCTCAGTGTCCATAAATAAAGTTTTATTGCGCCACAGCTCTGCTCATCTGTTGACTGCCCATGTCCCCGCTGCACGGCAACGGCCCGGGGACTGTCACTGGACACCATGTGTCCCACGGGGCCTGATACTGACCGCCTGGCTTTTTACAGAAGAGAGAGACCTGAAGTAGGAGAAAGAGCAAGTCACACGCTGCTCTGAGGGAACAGCCGAGGAGCCGTCACAGCACGTGCAAAGGCCCTGAGGTAGGACCACGGCAGGACGAGGGACGCCCTGTGACCGAGCTGAGTGGATGAGCTCAGAAAGCACGGGTCGCGGCGTGAGTGTCTACCCCAGGCCCTTAGCCCCCAGCCTGAGCGAGATGGGAGCCACGGCTGCTTGGTGGTGAGGGATGGTGTGGTCTGTTTTAACAGAGTTTCTCTCCTAAGAGTAAAATGGGATGGGCTAGGGCAAGAATGGAAACAGTGAAAACAGCTTCAGGTCATTGTAACAATCTGGGTAAGGGATGATGAGGTGCTGAACCAAGGGGGAGAGAATGGCTGAGGTTTATCTAGTAGGTTCTGAGTCAGTGTTGAAGGCAGAATCGACAGGATTTGCCCAGCAGTAGACAGCGTAGCTGAGTGAAGGGAGCAGCCAGGGCTAACTCCCAGGTTTTGGCCTGAGCCAACAGAAGCCTGGAACTTTCTTTAACAGAGCTGGGGTAGACTTGGGGAACAGCAGGGTGCGTGGAGAGAAGATGAAGCGCTCTGCTCGGGTTCTGCTAAATCTGAGACTCTTTCACTTTTATTTATTTTTTGGCCGTACTGCAGGAACCTGTAGGATCTTGGCGCCCTGGTCAGGGATGGAAACTGGGCCCTCAAGCAGCGGGAGTGTGGAGTTCTAGCCACTGGACGGCCAGGGATTCCCAAAAGAACGCTGCCTTTTTTTCTCTTTCTTTCCTTGTTTCTTTTTTTTTTTTTGGCTTACAGGCAAGTGCAGACTCCTCACCACTACGCCGCCACGGAGTTCCTTGAAGTGGTTTTAAACACTTACAGGGAGATGTCAAGTGAAGAGCTGGATCAGGGAGGCAGGAGCCAGGGGGAAAGCTGGGGTTCAGGATACCTGTCTGGGCGTCAGCAGGCTGTGGTTGCTGTGAAGTCTGGATGAGACAGAAGAGATCTAATAGGACTCACGGGATCACCCCCTGCCCCAGGCCTCCCCAGCAGGCTCTCATCTTTTTTCAAAATAAAATTCTAAATTCTTCGAGAGCCAACACTTTCTGAATGATACTCCTATCAGCCTTCTCTGCTTCCAGTTCCATCAGCTCTAATTGCATCGTTCTTACCTTTGCTCCAGAAGATCCAGCACATGCAGTCTAGTGGAGGTGATGGAATTCCAGTGGAGCTGTTTCAAATCCTGAAAGATGATGCTGTCAAAGTGCTGCACTCAATATGACAGCAAATTTGGAAAACTCAGCAGTGGCCACAGGACTGGAAAAGGTTAGTTTTCTTTCCAATCCCAAAGAAAGGCGATGCAAAAGAATGCTCAAACTACCACACAACTGCACTCATCTCACACGCTAGTAAAGTAATGCTCAAAATTCTCCAAGCCAGGCTTATCCCAAAGAGAGGCAATGCCAAAGAATGCTCAGACTACCACACAATTGCACCCATCTCACATGATAGTAAAGTAATGCTCAAAATTCTCCAACCCAAGCTTCAGCAACATGTGAAACATGAACTTCCAGATGTTCAAGTTGGTTTTCTAAAGAGCAAAGGAATCAGAGATCAAATTGCCAACATTCTTTGGATCACTGAATAAGCAAGAGATTTCTAGGAAAACATCTATTTCTGCATTATTGACTATGCCAAAGCCTTTGACTGTGTGTATCACAACCAACTGTGGAAAATTCTGAAAGAGATGTGAATACCAGACCACCTGAACTGCCTCTTGAGAAATCTGTATGCAGGTCAGGAAGCAACAGTTAGAATTGGACTTGGAACAACAGACTGGTTCCAAATAAGAAAAGGAGTATGTCAAGGCTGTATATTGTCACCCTGTTTATTTAACTTATATGCAGAGTACATCATGAGAAACACTGGGCTGGAAGAAACATAAGCTGGAATCAAGATTGCCGGGAGAAATATCAATAACCTCAGATATGCATATGACACCACCCTTATGGCAGAAAGGGAAGAGGAACTAAAAAGCCTCTTGATGAAAGTGAAAGAAGAGAGTGAAAAAGTTGGCTTAAAGCTCAACATTCAGAAAATGAAGATCATGGCATCTGGTCCCATCACGTCATGCCAAATAGATGGAGAAACAGTGGCTGACTTTATTTTGAGGGGCTCCAAAATCACTGCAGATGGTGACTGCAGCCGTGAAATTAAAAGACATTTACTCCTTGGAAGGAAAGTTATGACCAACCTAGATAACATATTAAAAAGCAGAGACATTACTTTGCCAACAAAAATCCATCTAGTCAAGGCTATGGTTTTTCCAGTGGTCATGTATGTATGTGAGAGTTGGACTATAAAGAAAGCTGAGCACTGAAGAATTGATGCTTTTGAACTATGGTGTTAAAGAAGACCCTTGAGAGCCCTTTGGACTGCAAGGAGATCCAACCAATCCATCCTAAAAGAGATCAGTCCTGGGTTTTGATTGGAAGGACTGATGTTGCAGCTAAATTGAAGTTCCAGTACTTTGGCCACCTGATGTGAAGAGCTGACTCATTGGAAAAGACTCTGATGCTGAGAAAGATTGAAGGTGGGAGGAGAAGGGGACGACAGAGGATGAGATGGCTGGATGGCATCATGGACTCGATGGACGTGAGTCTGAGTGAACTCCGGGAGTTGGTGATGGACAGGGAGGCCTGGCGTGCTGCAGTCCATGGGGTCGCAAAGAGTCGGACATGACTGAGTGAGCTGACTCCCTGAAGCAGTCCCTGGCCCCCTGTCTGCTCCCCCTTCTGCCTGGAATTCTCCATTTGCAGACATTTACACAGCCGACCCACTTCATTCACAGCTCCACAAAATACCAGCTCTGCAGGAACCGTCCCTGACTCACCTAACCAAATAGCTCCCTACTCACCCCGCCCTGGCTTTGTCTATCAGTTCCTACGTTGGGTATTTCTCTTCTCCTATGATCTAACCACTGGTGGCTCAGACGAGACAGTAAAGTATCTGCCTGCCATGCAGGAGACCTGGGTTTGATCCCTGGGTCAGGAAGATTCCCTGGAGAAGCTATTGGCTACCCATTCCAGTATTCTTCCCTGGAAAATTCCACGGACAGAGGAGTTTGGTGGGCTATAGTCCATAAGGTCGAAAAGAGTCGGACAGGGCTGAAGTACTTTTGCACAATGAGACTAAGCTCCCCAAGGGCAGGAACTTTGTCTGGGGCAGAGCTTGACACATGGTAGGCACTCAAATATTCCTTGAATACCAAATAAAGCTTTTGAACTGTGGTGCTGGAGAAGACTCTTAAGAGTCCCTTGGACTGCAAGGAGATTAAACCAGTTGATCCTAAAGTAAATTAACCCTAGCTATTCATTGGAAGGACTGAAGCTTCACTGTTTTGGCCACGGGATGCAAAGAGCTGATTCACTGGCAAAGACCCTGATGCTGGGAAAGACTGAGGGCAGGACAAGGGGGTGGCAGAGGATGAGACGGTTGGGTGGCATCACCGACTCGAGAGGCAGGAGCTTGGGAGAGGAGGACAGGGGGGCCTGGCCTGCTGCAGTCCACAGGGCTGCAAAGAGTCAGACAGGACTCAGTGACCGGACGACAGAGCAGCAGCAGCAGCCACATAAAGGAGAGGGTGAAGGAAGATGCTCTTCCGCTTTATGTCTTCTGTGTGCTCCACCCGTGCTGTTCAGTAGGTTCCTCTACCCTCAGTTCAGTTCAGTCGCTCAGTCGTGTCCGACTCTTTGCGACCCCATGAATCGCAGCACACCAGGCCTCCCTGTCCATCACCAACTCCTGGAGTTCACTCAGACTCCCGTCCATCGAGTCCATGATGCCATCCAGCCATCTCATCCTCGGTCCTCCCCTTCTCCTCCTGCCCCCAATCCCTCCCAGCATCAGAGTCTTTTCCAGTGAGTCAACTTTTCTCATGAGGTGGCCAAAGTACTGGGGTTTCAGCTTTAGCATCATTCCTTCCAAAGAACACCCAGGACTGATCTCCTTTAGAATGCACTGGTTGGATCTCCTTGCAGTCCAAGGGACTCTCAAGAGTCTTCTCCAACTCCACAGTTCAAAAGCATAAATTCTTCGGCGCTCAGCCTTCTTCACAGTCCAACTCTCCCACCCATACATGACCACAGGAAAAACCATAGCCTTGATTAGACGGACCTTTGTTGGCAAAGTAATGTCTCTGCTTTTGAATATGCTGTCTAGGTTGGTCATAACTTTTCTTCCAAGGACTAAGTGTCTTTTAATTTCATGGCTGCAGTCACCATCTGCAGTGATTTTGGAGCCCCCCAAAATAAAGTCTGACACTGTCTCCACTGTTTCCCCATCTATTTCCCATGAAGTGATGGGACCAGATGCCATGATCTTCATTTTCTGAATGTTGAGCTTTAATCGAACTTTTCACTCTCTTCTTTCACTTTCATCAAGAGGCTTTTTAGTTCCTCTTCCCTTTCTGCCGTAAAGGGTGGTGTCATATGCATATCTGAAGTAATTGATATTTCTCCCAGCAATCTTTTGATTCCAGCTTATGCTTCTTCCAGCCTAGCGTTTCTCATGATGTACTCTGCATAGAAGTTAAATAAGCAGGGTGACAATATACAGCCTTGACGTATTCTTTTTCCTATTTGGAACCAGTCTGTTGTTCCATGTCCAGTTCTAGCTGTTGCTTCCTGACCCGAATACAAGTTTCTCAAGAGGCAGGTGAGGTGGTCTGGTATTCCCATCTCTTTTAGAATTTTCCACAGTTTATTGTGATCCACACAGTCAAAGGCTTTGGCATAGTCAATAAAGCAGAAATAGATGCTTTTCTGGAACTCTCTTCTTTTTCCATGATCCAGTGGATGTTGGCAATTTGATCATTCTAAAACCAGCTTGAACATCAGGGAGTTCACGGTTCAGGTATTGCTGAGGCCTGGCTTGGAGAATTTTGAGCATTACTTTACTAGCGTGTGAGATGAGTGCAATTGTGCGGTAGTTTGAGCATTCTTTGGCATTGCTTTTGTTTGGGATTGGAATGAAAACTGACCTTTTCCAGTCCTGTGGCCACTGCTGAGTTTTCCAAATTTGCTGTCATATTGAGTGCAGCACTTTGACAGCATCATCTTTCAGGATTTGAAACAGCTCAACTGGAATTCCATCATCTCCACTAGCTTTGTTTGTAGCGGTGCTTTCTAAGGCCCACTTGACTTCACATTCCAGGATGTCTGGCTCTAGGTGAGTGATCACCCCATTGTGATGGGTCGTGAAGATCTTTTTTGTACTGTTCTTCTGTGTATTCTTGCCACCTCCTCTTAATATCTTCTGCTTCTGTCAGGTCCAGACCACGTCTGCCCTTTATTGAGCCCATCTTTGCATGAAATGCTCCCTTGGTATCTCTAATTTTCTTGAAAAGATCCTCTACCCTAGAGCCCAGTAATATGCCTCTCCATCTTTCAGTTTAGAAGTCAAGCTTAACACCAGCCAGGCATGTCACAGAGGAGATTGGGAGCAAGATGTCACATCTTCAAGAGATGGGCAAGAATGATTAGGTATTTTAAAAATAATAATAAAATGAGGTGAGTGCAGGGCAGGATCAGGACACACCGCTGCCAGCTCTTTGCATGTCTGCTCTACTCTTTTGGGGAAAGGGGCTTCCTCTTGGGTGCTTGGCAAAGGAAGTTTTGGTATTTTCCTGCACGGGCAAAAACACCAACACCATGAGAGGAGATTTTCCAGGGATATGTATGTTGCAGCCAAACAAAGTGACTTTCCGTGGGTCTCTGCCAAAGAAGAGAATCAGCTCTCTTCTATTCCTAAAATAAAAGCCCCTTGGAGAGGGGGGAATAAAACAGGAAAAAAAAATAGCAGTTTTGTTGAAAGTACAGAATTTAAAAGTGCTGCTTGCTAGAACAGAAAGGGGGGGTTTTTAGGGCATTGAAACTCTTCTGTGTGATGCTGTGGTCGTGAATACAGGTTACTCTACATAATGCAGAGAACTGCACAACATAAACAGTGAATCTTAATGCAAATGATGGACTTCAGCTGATAATCACATTTCAGTTAGTTGTACCAAATGTAGCACACGAAGGCAAGATGTTAATTACAGGGAAATTGCATGGGAGATGGGAGCGGAGTATATGGCAACATTCTGTAATGTTTCAGGTTTCCTGTAACTTATAATACCACTCTGAAAAACAGTCTATTCATTAAAAAAAAGTGTAAAATGTGCATACTTTTTAAAGAGCACAGAACTTGTGAAGACAACCCTTCACCTCACTATAGTATCAGTGAGAAAGGGACACATTGTTAAGCACATGCATCTCTTAAGAGAGTGAAGTGGAAACAGTGCCAGCCCCTTCTTGACTTGGAATCCGTCCACTGTTCCTGAGTTCGAACTGTGTGTGTGTCTGTGTGATTTTGCCGTTGACCCTGCTTTTAAATGTCAGTATTTTGTCATCCAGAAAAAGCCCTTAGAGCTCTGTGACTCTTAAAAGACAGTATCGAAAGTTTCAACAACTGACAAACCTCAGACTTCCTTTTTTTCTGCAACTTGTCGCCTTCCCTTCCTTTTAATTTTTTAACCATCTCTCCACAGGCTCTGCCTGTCCCGCATCCCCGACTAGATCACTAGATCAAAGGGGAAGCTTTGCTAAGTAATCAGTGTAATCTCACCTGTGTAGCCAGCTATTAAAAACAGACCTGCAGGGGTTGTCAAGGACAACCAAGGTATGGATTTGGCAGCCAAAACCTCCCGTAGTGCAAGCAGCGACAGAGGAGGGCCAGCGTTTCCACCGCATTCCCAGTCCCAGCTCACTCATCCTCAGTGAAATCCCGCAAGCTCAGCAGAGGAAGATGCACCCAGCTTCCTTCCCCCGCCCGCTCTCC
>SJYC01071982.1:0-16032 GCA_006408675.1 Madoqua kirkii
CTGCACGGTTCCTGCCTCGCTCCTTCCAGGGAAAGGCCTCAGGGCGCACAGGCACTGGCTGCGTCCCCCTTCTGAAAGCACTCGGCGGGTTCCGATCCCTGCGCTGGGCCCCGGGGTGCGCGGTGCCCCCGAGTGAGCCAGGGCTGGGGGAGCGGGCTTCGCAGTCCGAGCAGCCGCCTGCTTCGTAGGTCGAGTCTTAGGAAGGCCGCTGTGCCCCTTCCTGCAGGGATCGCCGGAGGCTGCTTTCCCACCGCAGTGGGTAGTGGAGACAGACTGGCTCTCCGAGCCTGAAATGTGCACCAGGAGCTGTGCCGACCCCTGGTCTCCCAGTCTCTTGCCCCCAGAGAAGGGCACCAATGTTGATATGTGACGTGGTTCAAGAGCAGACATCAGTTCTCATTGATCATTCTTTTCCCAGGTCCAGCAAAGACCCTGCACGTATTAGGTGCTTTATAAAAAATAAAGCTAGCTATTATTAGTGATAAAACATGACTGTTACGACATAGCATTCAGAGGAAACTGGTTAATAATAAAACTTCAGGCACACTCCCTTTTTAAAAGGATCCCAATTTCCTTTTATGGTAGTCTACCATTTTTGTTAGTACACAATAAATTATATAATATATAATGCTTTCTTTTAAACCACACCATGCAGCTTGTGAGTTCTTAGTTCCCTGACCAGGGATTGAACCCTGGCCCTCATCACTGAAAGCACAGAGGCCTAACCACGGAAGCGCCAGGGAATTCTCCGTCTCTGCAATCTTTTACTATTTTCGAATAGTGTTTAAAGATAAAATGTAAATACAAGCTGCAAACTTCGAATAATGTGTTTTTTAAGTTTGCTTTTTTTAGAGGAGACTCGAAATAGACTAAAATACCGGATCCAATTCGATACAGCCCTGGTGGGGTGGAGGAGGGTGGGAAGCAAGGCCGAGGAAGAAGGGCAGGAAGTATGGCTAGCATCATCCCAGCTGGAAATCAGAGTTACAAGTAGCCTGCTGCCCCAGCATGGGCGCTTCTAAGTACACTCAATAGATATTTTGTTTTTAAAGAAGGAATGTTACTCCCCACACAGAACTTCACCAGGGATTCCCAAGAGAATTATCAGCCTTGCAGCTTCCCCACAGTACCTTTGTAAAAGCAAGCTGATTTCCCCCGTCTGCAGACTGACTGTGGGTTGCTCTATTTTGCTGCCAGTTACTGGGTCTTTCCACTCATTTTTACCATTAATACAAGACAAAAGGAACAAAGACAGCCAAGACTTTTAGCCCAAAGTACTTAAATATATATATATATATATATATATATATATATAAAACCAGTCTAGTTTCCCCTTAATTTTTTGACCACAGGGTGAGGCACTGTGATTTTAATACCGCCCCTGCCCTGCCCAACCAGAGATCAGACCTGTGGCACCTGCACTGGAAAGGTGGAGCCTTAACCACTGGACCACCAGGGAAGTCCCTGGCTGAAGTAGGCACACTTTTAAAAGCCACATATAAAGTAGCTTGGGAAGTGGCCAGTTGTTTTGCATTAGCCACTTAATCTTCAATTGGTGCAGGGAACAGTATTAGTAATGCTCATTCAACCAATATCGTCTTGCTTTATCTAGTTTTTTATTGTTTACCCAAAGGCTGTAACCCATGAAGACAAAAACCGCTTCACAGCTCCATTCCCAATATCTAACACCACGTGACAGGGAGCCTGAATTCAGCAATTTGCTGAAAGGAGGTATAAGCTGGTTCTGTTCCAATTGATGGTGATACAGTGGTCAATGAGCTAACTAGCTCCCTGCCTTCCTGGAGCTTATAATATTTTACTAGGGAGAGGCTGACAAGTGAGCAAACAAGTTCATTATTACTAATCCTGACAAATGTTATGAAGGAAACTGGGTGTCGCCGTTAAGAATTCAGAGTCTAATATAAACTAGGTAATCACCAAGGACCTGCTGTATACGTAGGGACCTCTACTCAATATTCTGTGATGAGCTACATGGGGAAAGAATCTAAAGGAAACGGATCTATTTATATGTGTAACTGAATCACTTTGTTGTGCACCTGAATCTAATGCAACATTGTAAATCAGCTATATGCCGACATAAAATAAAAATTTGAAAATTCAGGGAGCACCTTAGACTTCCTGGGCCGGAATTTTGGTTCTTGATCTAGAGCTCAGACTAGGGTAAGGCAAGCAAGGCACTTGCCTCGGGCACCAGAAAAACTCAGTGATTGTGATGTATATTATTGAACACAATATTTTTTAAAAAGCAAATTCATGTCCAAAAATGCCATGTGAGCCAGTATCAAACTTTTAAACAAAGACAGGACTGAGATGAGGGTGAGGCAAGTGAGGGGTGCCATGCAAATGTTCTCTCTGTTTCTCCCTTTACAGATGAAGTATCAGTGGTACTGACTCATATATTAATTAAAAGCGAGAGAAGTAATCTTCTCTTCCCCCCAAATAAAGACTCATGAACAGAGCAATTTCAAAAGAAGAAACAAACTAACCCCCCTAAAACATAGGAAAGCTCTTCAGCTAATCAAAGAAACGCAAATTAAAATAACAGTGACATATCACCTTCCACTCTTAAGATTTGCAAAAGTCGGGGACGGTGCAAATACTGCCAAGTGTAAATTAGTTAACTTTTTGGAGGTAATAAATGAGACAATATACGTTAACATTTTACATGAATATTCCTTTTGACCTGTTAAGCTTATAGAATCTGCCCAAAGGAAATAAACAAATGAACAACAACAACAACAAACCCAGACAATAACCTTTTAGAGCTTTCTGAAGATTAACTGTGAAGGGAATTCGTGTCAGTTGCTGACACCTAGGAAGCGGTCAGTAAATAGTACTTATTATTATTTTATTGTTTTCAACAGTGTTATCTGTCCTGTCGAAGTCCACTGTGGAAGCATTAATGCCAAAATAATTTGGAAAACTGAAGGAGATAGTTACAGCCTTTTGTCAGACCTGAAACATCACCACTTAAAGATGTGCCATTATTATTTTATGGACTAGAAAGGAAGAAAGGCTTCCTAGTGTAATTGCAGGATGGCACCAACTGCGAAGTGCAGGCTAATTTCAGTTATGTCAGAGCGTGAAAACTACTGCTGGGTCGCCCAGACCCTGGCAGTGAGGCGTGAACGAGCGACTACAGATCATCGTCTCCAGACAGCTGAGCATGGAAGTAACCCTTTTCTTGGAAATTTTGACTAACTCATAAAATCGAAATTCTAGGATCCCTGAGCACCCGGATTCACTGTTTATCAGTGATCACCAAATGAAAAGGATATTGACTGAGTGAAAAATGGAAGAATTAAGGCTATAATTGAAAAGACTCTCTGCTCATAAATAGCACTGGAAATTATGTAAAACAACAACAAATGTCCTAGGGAAAGGCAGATGGAAAGTTATAATGATACAAAAATGAAGAACACGTGGGTGGACATTTTCTTAATTAAAATAGCAGTGCCCCTGTAATCCCACCTCGGATAACCTGGAATATTTCTAGAAAAACCTGACATCATTTTGATGCAATGAAACTCTATTAAAAGACAGTTATGTATTGAGTACCCGTCCTGTGTCTATCCTAGACAGGTAAATCTATAATCACTATTGTTAGGAGGTGGATCTTAATTCAGCTTGACTGAATTAATGAATTGTGTACATATGGATGCCTGATCCTGACCCACTAATTTAATAAGTCCAATTTTCAACATCAGAAAAATTTTTGGATGATTCCCACAGACAGAATGTTCATTCTTTCAAAGGGATTGGGCTTGTTGTATTCCACTGAAGTAACTATCCATTTTTTAAACTGTTGCTATTTTCAGAGATTTTATGAGAAAAGAGTCACACACATTTCTGTAATTAATAATTATCCTGCTTAGAGTTAATTTTTCAGTCACTTAGCATAATTGCACAAGCTAGTTTTCCCCAAGATGACGATTATTTGGGGGAGGGTGGAGGGGAATATTTTCATTTAAATTTCTTTGGAATATTATCTCATTCCACCCTGTTGCTTTGTCCAGTTAAGTACCTACGTTTGGTAAATATTACCACTGTGCCTTTCTATTTCTGTTCTTTGGAAGAAAGCAGGGAAAAAATTATACCTCCCATGTTGAATTAAGAGTATACAGACTTCTTTTTCCCCTTTTAAAAATATACGTACGTTGGCAGTTGAAAACAGGTGCTTATTCAGTTCATTCACGATATGAAAAAAATCAATGTACGTTTGAAACTCCTCTCTCTTCAGAGCAGAAAATTGTAAAGGTGAGCAAAACAGAAAACCGAGTCCTTTTCTAAATATAGCAGCGTCACATGACCACACTTGTCTTTGTACTCGGAGCATTGGGGTGTTAGACACTTTGCTCCGTGGATGTGGCACAGAGACTTTAGGAGAGAGGGGACACGAGCAGCCGGCACAGACACGCGTGGGGCTTCTCTCTGCCCTTTTTGATCAAAGGACACAGACTTCAGAATGTTTGGGGACATCCCCACGTGACCGTTGGCCGTTTGGGTAGACTTTCCCTCTGCACTAGGAGAGTTCTTCCATTTCTCAGGTCTTATTTTCATACCCCTTTCACAGCGACTGATGTTTAAACACTTCTCACAGCAGATTTTTTTTTTTCCGTTTGCTTCTTTACCTGTGAGTTTTCAAACTGAGGCTAATTCAGTTTTGCTAGTTATCAAGGTCATTCATGCCAACATCATATAGTTCTCAGTATCCTGTGAGTCACCTCTGAAGGTGGCGTTTTGCTTATTTTCAAAGGCGTCTTTATAGAGAGACTTGGGCAGGGGTCCTTCAAGTTTTCAGGGCTTTCAGCGTTCTGTTTTTATATTTTTATTGTCAGAGCGCATGTGGCAGGCTCACTGCATTTCTGGAAAAGCTCCAGGAAAGGTTAAATTGGGAAGGAGAAATCCAAGAGCTATTGTGGTACTTAGAGGTGTTCATCAGCAAACAAACATTCTTAAAATGCCATTTCTATTTTGCAGCAGGTAGATCTTTCCAGCCAGGCAAGGGTTTGCTAAGCCATAGTTGAAAAGGAACTAATACTTTTCTTTTAGAGGAGTGAGGGGGAGAACTGATACATATTAACATTGAGCGAAGGTCTACCCAAAGGGGGGAAAGCGGGGGAGAACCAGGCTGTCCCTGTTTACAGGGAAACATTTCTCCTTTGCCCTCCAGGCCCACAGAGCCTGGGAGGAGCAGAAGGAAGTAACCAGGACTGTCTCATACTTGAAGGAAACAGAGGCCTCAGCTGGTTGCTAAAAATTCAATTAAAAAAAAAAAAAAATGTAGCTCAGGCATATAGCACGTGAGGGCCAGAACTGAGAATCTGGTTTTAGAAACCTGGAGTTTCTCCTTGGAAAGTTACCCCTGTTCCCTTGACCTGGCTTTAAACATGTTCCATGATGTCCTTTGCTTTGTTTTGAGCGCCCCTTATGAATTCCATTTTTTAACAAACCTTTTACTACACAGTGATTTTTTTTAAAAAACAACTGCAATGCATTTAGGTATTATTATATAATTAAAAATATTTTATCAAACCATGTATTGTCAACAGATATATCAGAAGAGTCCAAATTTCTTTAAACACGCCTCTTTTCAAAACCACCCTCCAGAAGGCTAGATGAAAAGCTGCGTTGCTATGACCTTTATTTGCCTTAAAAAAAAACTACTTTTTTGGAATGTCCCTTACAAAATGATAAATCATAACTTTATCAACTTCCCCAGAGACTTTCAGAACCAAAGAAAAAAGTTCAGCGAAGATCAGCTGCTCTGGAAGTTCATCCTGAGAGGCAGCACTCCCCATGTATTTGGTTCAGGCACTACTGCGTTTAAACAGCAAACCCAGAAAACTGGCTCTCCTTCCTGAGGGCCCTGGGTCAGAAGGGAAGGGCAGACTCCAAGCAGAGCTCAGGGATTACCCAGCTTTGGGTTTTATTTCCTTAATTGCTGAACTGCAGCCTGCTACGTGGGGAGTGCTCAAGAGTTTAGGAGTTTCCAAGTCAAGGAAGCAGTAAGCTCCTGTGCAGTCCTCGTCATCCCCAATTTCTCCTGCTTCTAAATCTGGAAGCTTCCTTTGTGTTCCAGTGCCTGTGCAGTTAGCCTTTTCCCAGTCTAGGCAGGCCAGGGCAGTGTCTGCTGCTCCCTTCTTTCTTTTAGTAATCCAGACTCCTGGAGAGGGCCTTAATGCTCAAGAGTATTTCCTCGTTTACTTCGTAAAATGTCAAACATATCAAGAAGGGAAAGGGTTCCTCCAATAGCATTATCTCTGGACATTGTCTGCCTCTTCCTAAAACTCCCTGAATTCTATTCATGACTTCATTTCTTTCTTTTTTAATTAAATTTTTGACCTCACCATCTGGCATCTTAGTTCCCTGACCAAGTATCGAACCCGTTCCCCTGGCATTAGGACCAGAATCTTAACCATTGGACTGCCTGGGAAGTCCCTTCATTTCTGATTAATCACTTGGCTCTCAAGATTATTCAGGAACCACACTCCACCGGCAGTGATCTATCTTTAGGAAGTGAATTCACTAAAATTCATTGTTTTGTTACTTGAGTTTCCCCAAGCCGCTACATTTTTCTTTTCTAATAAAATCTAGAGAGATTTCAATCTTTGCGATAAAAGTAAAGGGATTAAAAACACTCCACTATTTCCTCATATCTCTAATCAATTTCACTGTATCACAAAGGCAGAGAATTTTAAATCTCCAGCATATCTGGCTTCCCCTTTTTTATTTTTTCTTATATAGTCAGTAGGTCAAAAAACCCACATGCAGTAATAGGAAGTGAACATATTAGACATTTGTTTTTTAAACTCGGTCATTCATAAGTTGTTTTCAATCTGAATCTTCAAAACGTGGTCCCTATTTCTTTGAAGTCTGTACTTTCACATACACATATACATTTATATATGTTCATATACTCACAGATACTTAGGCTTAGTGAGAGTGTTGAGCAAAGTGGACCAGGAATCAAAGAGTCAGAAACCACAGTTGTGCTTATTCCACCTGTGATTATTAAAGGGACATTTAGGCTGAGAAAGGCTATTTAGCATGCTCTGATGTCTTTGGATGCAGGCTCTGGGTTTCCCAGATGATTCTGTACTGTACCTGAAGGGACTCCGTTTTCTCATGTGTAAAGTGGGTCCACTGGGAGACATGATTGTAAGTTATTAAATGTATCTGATTTTTAAAAAATATTTATTTTTTTGGCCACACTGGTTCTTTAGTTGCAGCATGTGGGGGTTTAGTTCCCCAACCAGGGATTGAAACCAGGCCTCCTGCATTGGGAGTTCAAGAGTCCTAACCACTGGCTATCAGAGGAAATCCCTAAATGTATCTGATTTTGAGAGCTAGGGTTTAGATCATGCAAGACAGGACATCTAGGTCTCTGGGTGACTTGACAGCTCCACTTTTCCACCAATGAATCAGTTTATTACTATTTTTAAAAAATACTTATTTATTTGGCTGCACTGGGTCTTAATTGCTCGTTGTGGGATCTAGCTCCCTGACTAGGGATTGAACCCAGGGCCCCTGTGCTGGGAGCACAGAATCCTAGCCACAGTCCATCAGGGGAGTCCCGAATCAGTTTACTTTTGCCCTGAACAGGCATTAGCCAGCTTTCACTAAAAGGCTGGGTTCTGGCAGCTGGGGTTTCCTGCCCATTTTCTATACAGTTTCACCAGCTTTTGACTCAGAAGAATCCTTTCAGTGCAAGTGGCAGCAGATACCAGAATATCCAGAAATGTCAGGATCTTGTTTCCGGCTTCACCCCGCCTCCCTGTCTCTGTTTAGCATAGTTTTCATCTTTGCCAGAATGGGTCCCTTGTCTTTTGGGAATTTCCTCAACCACTCATCATTTTAGGCTGAATATGAATGATTTATCCAGCAAGAGTTATTAAAATGGACTGTGGTCTCTGAAGAAGGGATAGTTTGTCAAACCTCCATCCTCAGAATAACTGAATATATTTTGCATGAACTGTGATTAATGCAAGGTAATTTCAGAGGATGGCTTTTACTAATTAATAAATCAATCACCTTGACTCATCGTGGTAGACCAAACTTTAAAAGCTCATTACTGACTCGTTCAAAACCAGGGTCTCATACATAACTGGGTCAGTGGTTTAATGCAATTCCTCTTAAGAAAGCAAGCAGATTGAGTAACACGTTAATTCAGAAACACGTTGCTCAGTGTGTGTCTTCTGAGCACAAGCCTGAGAACACAGGCAGAGCACGGCCAGCCACTGTCCTGCTTCTGGGCGACTCCACGCTTGCAGCAAACTCGCAGCTTTATGAAGAATTTGCGAGGTCACATGGAATCATCTCACGACCCATCGAGGACAGCTGAAGCACCTGAAAGCACCTGATTCACCTAAAACATCAAAATAAAAACAGCTGTTATAACATGTCTAAAACTCAACCGAGCTCATGAAATAAATGCAGGTGACTTTTTCCCTCCTTTCTCCTGCCCACAGAGAAGCTCAGCTGTTTAGAAGCCACTGGAGTCATGGTCTCAAGAAGAGAAGACGGTTTGTTTTTCTTATCATGTCGGGAGACACACTCCGCTTAACAGTTAACAGCAAGAAGGAGCCTTTCACGGACTTCCCCTCCCTCTCCTCCCCCGGCTACTTTCAGGGGACTGTGTTCCAGGTAAACACATACACACCTAGGAACTTTCAGTAACCAAACCAAACCCAGACCCAGACCAAACAGCGTTCCATTCTTGTGCAAATTAAACCCAAGATGGCTTTCTCAGCGCGTATCTTCGATTTTCTGTTACTAGAGTATTTGAACAATTTCGCCAGAGAGGAACAGGTATCTATTGAATGTTTTACGAGAGGAGGCAGCTGGGTCCCGCCCTGGAGGGCTTCAGGCCACTGGGAGCGCGGCGGCGGGCGTGGCTGCCCTGCCCGTGCGGAAGGCTGGTGGGGGGCCCTTCTAGGACTCCGGGCCTGGGCCCCAGAGGCTCCTCCCTGCGAGTTTCTCTCGGTGGGGAGTGGGGGTCAGAGGCAAGACGCCGGAAAGAGCTCCCCGAGGGGAGGGGGGAGATGAATTCAGAAGGATCTGGAGCCTCAGGAGCTTTCCTCTGTGCCTGCCCCTTAATAGCTGCGGCACATAGACTTTTCTCCTTCGGAATGCAGATATGGTCTCCACAGCCAGTCAGGCCTTCTGAGTGTGTTGACACATAGGCAGAGGGGATTTTTTTGGGGGGTGGGGGAGGGAGGGGTGAGGGCAGAGAAAAGGGAGAGAGAGAAAAGGCATTGTTTTTTCAATTAAGGAGGGATAAATGGAGTAATAATAACAATAATAATGGTAACGATGACGTTCATTAGAATGGATGCTTGTGAAGTGCAGGTCTGGGGCTTTCTAGTCTTACTGCCTGAACAGTCTGGTTAGGTAAACCTCACCCTCGCTGCCCCTCCCTGCCACCTGAAATCCTTTAGTCACCTTTCCTGAGGGCATGGGATGTTTCTCCTCCTTTAAACTCCTCTTCTTGCTAAGGGCCCTTGAGGTGAGACAGGTGCGCGGTCCAGGGTGAAACTGTGAGGTTTCTAGTTCAGATGTGATAAGGAGAGAAAGAGCTGGATTTTCCTTCGGCAGCGGGCACAGTCTGTGACATCCGAAGCAGTCATAGCCATTCCCCACAGGAATCCCCATTCTGCCACTCAAAGCTGTGTGGCCTCGGGGGAACCTCTCTACACCTCAGTTTTGCCGTCTATAAAATGGGTATAATGATAGCATCCAGCCTTGGCATCATTATGGGAACCAAGTATCTTAACGCCTAGGTTTGGCACAGAGTATGCTCCAGGTGAAGGGTGCCATGGTTTTGTGGTGGTTTGGGGCTGTCCATTAAGAAACCACCCAGTAATGGCGATCTTCTTCAGCCTGGGATTGGATGAACTAATAATTGTCAAAGAAAGCATTAAAAGTCAGTGATTCTTGAGAAAATTTCTCTCTCTGATATAATGGTTTATCTACTACAGAAGCTTCTAAAAGCTAAATTACATTCTAAAAGAGCTATTTTTAGATTAGAAATTCTATACACTTGAACCTGTCTTGTCTCCTAAGAACAGAGTAATTCCATGAGAAAAGGAACCAAGTTCCCCCACAGTTTTCTACAGTGGGCACATAACATGTACTGGGGGGCTGCCGTCTATGGGGTCGCATAGAGCTGGACACAACAAAGCGACTTAACAGCAGCAGCAGCATCCAGCAAACAGGTAAGGAAAAATAATACTTTTGGGGTAAATAGAATATCTGGACTAATTTTGGCAGTTCATTTTTTCCCTTAGAAGTAGACTTTCAAGCCAAATGATGAATAACAGTGCCTAAATTTTTTAGAAGTCTGCTCTCTCCCTGTAATTAGATGTTTTTATTCTTTTTAAAATTTCTTTTCTTGACGTATAGTTGACTTATAATGTTGTATAAACTGCTGCTGCACAGCAAAGTGAGTTTTACATATATATTCTTTTTCATACCTTTCCAAAGTGGTTTATTATAGGATATTGGATACAGTTGCCTGGTTTTATGCTTGATGTTGTTTATATCCCTCTTATTTCTCTTACTCATACCTGATGAACTGTCTTAATTTTACTGAACTTTGCAAAGAATCAGTGATTGATCTTTTTTTGGTCACAGGCCCCTGCGTTCAGGTTCACTCATTCCTCCTCCTATGTAGATTCATAGATAATATCCGTATCTATAAAATCTGGAAAGTTCAGAGCAAATTGAGCATAGCACTTGGTGGAGTGGAGACCAGGAAGCTAAAACTGGAAAATCCCCCACAGGTGATTCCAACGCTAACCGAAAGGTGAGTTTTTTGTTTGTTGTTTGCTTGGAGATTTTAGAAGAACGCGTTTTTTTTTTACAAGAATGTATTCGGATTTTACTTGAATAATTAAAAATACAAATAAGAAAACTGCAAAGAGAACACCCCAGGTTTCCTTGACCATCTGCCGCCCGC
The DNA here is from genome assembly GCA_006408675.1 of Madoqua kirkii. NCBI lineage: Eukaryota > Metazoa > Chordata > Mammalia > Artiodactyla > Bovidae > Madoqua > Madoqua kirkii. Next base: position 10,982 of record SJYC01071982.1, read on the forward strand.
GGGGCTGACCTTCCAGGTCCCAGGAAGAGAGAGCAGAGGGGTGAGTCGGAGGGGGTCTGCGAGGCGCCGGGCAGGACGAAACGGGGGTGCAGGGAGGTGGGGGCGACTCCCGCTGCTTTCTGAGGGCGCCTTGCTCTCATTTTCTGCCTCCCCCACCCACGGATTTCCCCAAAGTGTGCAGAGACTGCACGTCTTTTTAAGTCGGAGGGAGGGAGGGAGGGAGAGAGAGAGAGAGAGAGAGAGAAAGGGAGGGACCACGTGACTTTCTGGAACGCAGACTCACTTCTTGATTTTGATCCTCACTGGCGCGCTGGCTCCAAAATGTCTTGCCCGAAATCGGAAAAGGTCCTGCCCCCCTGGAAAGGCTCCCGTCTTCAGTTCACATGAACCGACCCTTTGATCCTCCCTCGTTTTGCTCTTAAGATTTCTCCTCTTTCCAATCGAATCATCTGTCTCTCTCTCCTGAGAAAAGCTTTCTAGAAGCGACTCCCCTTTGGAAGGGAAGCCTTTGAAGTCCTCCTCGGCGCATCCTCTCTGGAAGGGAGAGGGTGGGAGGAGACAGGGCCGAGGGCGCTTTCGGAGTTCCTCCGCGTGCACCTCGCCCTCCGGCCCCGAGCCTCGGCGTGAACCCCCGGCCGCCGGGAGGCAGCCCTGCGCCCGGGCAGCGCCCGTGAATGTGGAGGTGGGCAAAGCAGAAAGCAAGTCTGTTTGCTTCTGAGTGAAGCCGGCTTCCGGGGGAGAGAGACAGGCTCTGAGTTAGCAGGAATCCTGCCCTTGATCCCGGCCTGGTCGCCTAGGGTTTCAAGGCAGGAACTGCCCAAATCCAGGGTGCCCATTTCCCGGGCGCGCGGCTGCAGACTTCCGGGGCTTGTGGACGGGCCCCTGACTCTTCGCTGCAGCATCTTGCGAAGGGGCCAGGTCGCGGCGCCTGCCCCGCAGTGGCCAAAATCACCGAGAACAGTTCAAGCCTCTCGGTGAGAAATGAGATGTTTGTACATGAAGAGACCTTTAATTGTGTCTGAGGAACTCATGTCAGATCAACGTGTGGTCTCAGTTATTATGCAGAGGCTATTACATTTCAAGCTGTTCTGTGTTCCTTTCAGCATTTAAGTGAAGTATTTTCTCTCTCATATGTTTGATGTGGCTCAGAGAAGTTTGCCCCCCCCCTTTCCTCATAGATTGTATTGTCTGATTAGATCTTTTTGTTAAGTTAGATCAAAAATGGCTTTTCTTTCTTTAGGAGGGATCTTTTCTTAATAGCCCAGATTCCACAGGAAAGACTCATTTTATTTGAACGGTTTTGAAAAGGGAGAGGATATTAGTGGGCGTGAATAAATGTTTTTGCTTCTGTCTTACGTTTATCTGCCAAACAGTTTGAAGAGAGTAAGTACCTGGAGAGGGGTCTTCCCAGGTGGCGCAAGTGGTAAAGAATCCGCTTGCCAGTGCAGGCGACTCAGGAGATACAGGTTGGATCCCTGGTTGGGACGATTCCTCGGAGGAGAAAATGGCAACCCATTCCAGCATTCTGAGAATGCAAACTTGTGATTTACTGTGGAAAGGCTTTTAGTCTTGGCTGGATAGATGCACCGTTATAGAAAACAAATCTTCGCGTGTGATCTGGGGACACCGAGGAGCTAGTGGTTCTGCCCTGCGCCTCCCTGCTCCTGCCCTTCCCGTAGAGATGCTGGCCTTAGCGTGTGCTGTTCCACCGGGAGTGTCCTTTCCGTGCCTCCTATTTTTAACTTTTTAAGATATTATTTATTTTGCTGCACTGTGTCTTGGTTATGGCACGCAGATCTTTGATCTTTGTTGTGGCGTGTGGGATCTAGCTCTGCGACCGGGGATCGAACCCTGGCTTCCTGCATTGGCGTGGGGAGTCTTAGCCACTGGACCAGCAGGGCAGTGCGAGCCACCGGACCCTCCAGGCCTCTGTTGGACAGGCTTCTTCCTGTGTTTGGAAAGGGCTTTAGAAAGCCTCTGCCCCCCTGCAGGAACTCCATCCATAGCGGCTGCTCTATCAAGGGCCCTCCACCCTGTATTGAAAGGCTGTTTTTTTTCGGCTCCTCCTCACAGGCAGGAAGTGAGCTGTCCTCCTTTACCCGACCTTCCCCTCACTTGTTGGAGCCCAGCAGCATCTGTCTGTCAATCTGAAATGATCACAGACAGAAATGTGGGCCCTACTTGCTTTGCTATGGAAACAGGTGACTGGGGCTTCCTGGGAGTGCTTGGCCGTGCAGTGCAGGCCATCTGTCCAGCGGCGCCAGTGGACTGTCTTTGTGTATAGTCACTAAGTTGTATTTAACTGTAGCCGGCAGCCTCCTCTGTCCATGGGATTTCCCAGGCAAGGATACTGGAGTGGGTAGCCATTCCCTTATCCAGGGGGTCTTCCTGAGCCAGGGATCGAACCCCAATTTCCGGCAGAGCAGGCGGATGTCTTTACCGCCGAGGCACCAGGGAAGCCCATACTGTACTCTGCTGCTGCTGAGTCGCTCAGTCGTGTCCAACGCTGTGCGACCCCATAGATGGCAGCCCACCAGGCTCCCCGTCCCTGGGATTCTCCAGGCAAGAGTACTGGAGTGGGGTGCCATTGCCTTCTCCATGTACTATATGGATGCTCATATATAATACTATGATCTCAAAGGATGTGTATTATTCTTTTTTTTTTTAAATTTAATTGAGAGAGTAGCATTGGCTCCCTACGCGATCGCGTGTAAACTAGATAGCTAGTAGAGAGTTGCTGCAGGGCACAAGGAGCTCAGGCTGGTGCTTGGTGACCACCTGGGGGGTAGGGCGGTGAGGCTGGGAAGGAGGCTCGGGAGGGGGCAACCCGTGCGCCTGTGGCTGACTGACTGATGAAGGGCAGAAACCAGCGCTGCGCTGGAACGCGATTATCCTCCAATTAAAAAAAAAAACATTTTAAATGAATTGTTGCTATCTTTATGTATTTATTTCGTTTTTCTCATTCAGTTGAACCACTGGGCACGTGGGATCTTAGTTCCCTGATCTGGGATCAAGTCTGCGTGCCCCGTATTGGCAGTGTGGAGTCTTTACGCCTGGGCCACCAGGGAAGCCCCAAATGGCATCTGCTGTTCCTATTTCCTGCGTCAGTTGATCTGTCAATCTGAAATGAACAGATTCAGCTTACAGTGTCCACTCCATGAGAGCAGGGTTTTTATCTCGTTTTCTTCACTGCTGTGGCCCCAGCATTCAGAACAATGCTTGAGACAGCAGTAGCTCAAAATTATTTTGCTGAAAGAACAGAGCAGTCTATACCCCATTCCCACTCCCAAGCTTTCAGTCATGATGATGAGGGGAAATACAGATAGTCGTCCAAATGATTCAAATCAAAGATGACTAAATATGCCTGGGGATTGTAATGTGGCTGTAGTTAATGACACTGTATTTGAAAGATGCTAAGAGAGCAGATCTTAGATGTTCTCATTACAAGGAAAAAAAAACTGTGTGTCTGGTGATGGATGTTAACTAAACTTATTGTGCCGATCATTTTGCAATGCATGCAAATAGACACCTGAAACTAATATAATATATATCAGTTATAACTCATTTAAAAAAAAGAGATGACTTTCTTCTGTCAGCACCCCAGGACCTCACTTATGTGGGTGGGTTTTTACAGTTCACCAGTTGCAGCGATTGTGAAGTTTAGCCTTAGGCATCCAAGCAGTGCATCACGTGGTAGATGCCACTCCGAAGCTCAAAACAATATATTCTTTATTCTTTCACACACACACAAAACACCCAGGGAATTCTGTAAAAAATTTTCCAGAAAATGCATCATTTGGCATCATGAAGAACTGCGTCAAAGAGTAGGTGCTTAACAGAACTTTCTTGACTTGGCCTTCACCAAGGAAATGGAAACAGTCAAAGCATTTTGTGTACAGAACACCAGCTCCATAAGGCCAGGACCAACCAAGTCATGTTCTCTGCTGTGTCCCACACTCCTGGCAGGGTGCCTGACGCGTAGCAGAGGATGGGAGCTGTGTTAATGAACAGATGAATGAATGAATGGCATCCATACATCTCAGCTACTGCGATACAGACTGAACTTTAGGCACCAGCTGAGATCATGAAAAGTGGTGGGAGAAATTTCCCCTGCGTGTGCAGCGTAGTGGATGGATGATAGCTATGTAATCTGAAGATCACTGGCCATTTGTATACCCAGTTAAAACTTCCCAACCACAGTTTTGCTTGTGTGCATATTGCCCCTGTAATTAACCATGTGTATAAAATGCATTAGGCTTTTGTAATAGGAGAAACAATAAGGAAATACATATACCTGTGGAAGACAGGTGAGCATCCAAGGAATTTTAGGACTGCATGGCAACAGAAGGTATGAAGGTGATTAGGTACTGTTTTTCCTTCTTCAGAGCATAAGGTGCTTGAGAGCAGATCCAAGCTTTGCCCAAAAAGCAAACAAAAAAGGAAAATTAAGAAAACAGTTTTAAGGCCAATGCTAGGTCTGGGCAGCTGAATATCTTTACTCAGTGTAACAATTATCAAATTATTAAACAATTTTTCTGTCTAACGAATCACTCCAAAATGTAGTGGTTTAAATCAACTCATTAAAAAAATTTATAACACTTTTTTTTTAGAGCAATTTTAGATTCACAGCAAAATTGAGAGAAAGGTAGAGAGATTTCCCCAAAACCGCTTGCTTTCATAAATGCCCAACCATATTTTTTTCTAGATCATATTCTCTTCAGTGAAACTATCCAGGTGTGCCGTCTTGCGCATTTGCAGTCAGCAGTCCAGGCTGGGTGAGGCAGGGTGGCACCCCTGTCTGCTGGCTGCCCCGCTGGACAGTGTAGGAGTCCTCAGCTTGGATGGCTTGTCTTTGTTCCACGTGGTCTTTCATCCCCCAGCAGGACAGCCCGAACTTCTTCACCTGACAGTCTCAAAGGGTGAGATATGCAAAGTGCTGGGACCCCCCTGGCGATCCAGTGGCTAAGACCCTGCATTCTCAAAGCAGGGCGCCTGGGCTCCATCCCTGGTCAGGCAGCTAGATCCTGCCCGCCACAATGGAGAGTGTGAAG
>SJYC01071984.1:0-23427 GCA_006408675.1 Madoqua kirkii
CTATTTCCCATAAAGTGATGGGACCAGATGCCATGATCTTCGTTTTCTGAATGTTGAGCTTTAAGCCAACTTTTTCACTCTCCTCTTTCACTTTCATCAAGAGGCTTTTTAGTTCTTTGCTTTCTGCCATAAGGGTGGTGTCATCTGCATATCTGAGGTTATTGACATTTCTCCTGGCAATCTTGATTCCAGCTTGTGCTTCCTCCAGCCCAGTGTTTCTCATGATGTACTCTGCATATAAGTTAAATAAGCAGGGTGACAATATACAGCCTTGACCCACTCCTTTTCCCATTTGGAACCAGTCTGTTGTTCCATGTCCAGTTCTAACTGTTGCTTCCTGACCTGCATATAGGATCCTCAAGAGGCAGGTCAGGTGGTCTGGGATTCCCATCTCTTTTAGAACTTTCCAGTTTGTTGTGATCCACACAGTCAAAGGCTTTGGCATAGTCAATAAAGCAGAAAGAGATGTTTTTCTGGAACTCTTCCTTTTTAGAGGATCCAGCGGATGTTGGCAATTTGATCTCTGGTTCCTCTGCCTTTAGAAGAACTAAAAAAGATTATTATCCTTTAGAAGAACTTAATTGTTCTTAGGGGGAGGGACAAGTTCCATAGTCAATAAGTTCAGGAAACACAATCTCCTCCCTTTGAAAATCCACAGCATTTGTTTACATAGTAAAGGTGCTAAGAGGTTCTGTAGGAAAGAAAACAGTTGGGTGTTCTGTAGCCCAGCTTTTCCTCCGCTGATTGACCACAGACATGCCTGTTGTTTTCTGTCTTCTATCACTTATTAACACGGTGGAACACAGTCTGGAAAGCTCTAGCCTACTGCTGTGTCTACAGGAAATCCAAGCAAACAGGAGGCTTGCCCACGAGGATCAGAACAGAACCCCAGGAGCGCTGCTGGAGAAAAAGGCGGATGACCAGCTCGTTCATTTTTCACCTGGTTCTCGTGCTTGTGTGCAGATGCGGCTTCAAAAGCTGAACTGCAGACGGCAGAAGACCTGGCGAGTAACAGCTATGGTACGGAAGCGGAAGAGGTGCTGTTTGTTGCTCGCACGGTGAGACAAAAGCACTAACACCTCTGGTTCTTTCAGCCGCAGCCCCACTCTGCGTGCCGCCCTGTGGCGCCCTGCTCAGGTGCAAAGGGCAAGCCCAGTCCTGCCAGGTGGTGCCTATTTACAGTCACCGAGGGCTGTTCTAACTTCAGGACCTCGCCCAGAGCGCCGCTACTCAGTTTTTGGTCAACACTGTAATTTCTTCCTTCCCGTTTTATTGAGATATAATTGACCTGTGTGCTGTGTAAGTTTAAGGTGGACGGCATGATCTGACTTCATCACCATGAAATGACGGCCACAGCAAGACTAGGGAACATTTAAAGAGACGACATTCAAGAGAGAGAAAAAAACCGTGATGAGAACACTCAGAATTGAGTCTAACCGCTTACGTATACAGCGTGGGGCTTGCGAGGGGGCTCAGCAGGTAAGGAACCCGAAGCCAGTGCAGCAGACCCCAGAGACCCGGGTTCAGTCCCTGGGTCGGGAAGACCCCCTGGAGAAGGAAATGGCAACCCACTCCAGTGTTCTTGCCTGGGGGATTCCACGGACAGAGGAGCCTGGCAGGGCTACAGTCTATGGGGGTGAAAAGCGTTGGCCCTGACTGGGCATGCACACACCTGTGTTAACACCGAGCGGTGCTGATTACATTTACCATGTTACACAGCACATCCCTGATACCTGTAACTGGAAGTTTGTACCTTTTGACTGCCTTCACCCAATTCTCCTCCTTCACTCCCCGCCTCTGCTGACCAAGAGCCCAATCTCTTTTTCTATGAATTTGTTCATTTTTTAAATACAATGGACCTATAACACTATGTTAGTTTCTGGTACACAACACAGTGATTTGGTATTTCTAGATATTTCAAAATGATCACCACCATATTACTTAAGAAAGTTATTTATTCATCTTGCTTCTTTATACTTTTTGTTTTCATTTCTCTGTATTAATAGCTTAATACAGCCCTAATTCTTCAGAGAGATTTCTGATGTTGTTTAAACCACCTGTATTCAGCTTTAAAGGAAGTACAAAGAGTAAAAGTTATAAGATTTTACCATGTAGTAAAGGGTATTCAACGGTTTGATGAACTTCGTTCTTTAAAAAAATTTTTAAATTAAAGTATAGTTAATTTACAATGTTGTATTAGTTTCTAGTGTACAACAAAGTGATTTATTTATATATTCTTTTTCACCTTCTTTTCCATTATTCGTCGTTCAGTGGCTCAGTCACGTCTGACCCTTTGAGTCTCCATGGACTGCATCATGCCAGGCCTCTCTGTCCTTCCCCATCTTCTGGAGTCTGCTCAGACTCATGTCCGTTGAGATTGTTTATTACAAGTTATTGAATATAGTTCCCCGTGCTATATGGTAGGATCTCGTCATTTATCCACTGTATGTGTAATAGTTTATAGCTGCTAACCCCAAACTCCAGCTTGGCCTTTCCCATCCCTTTTGATAACCCTCAGTCTGCTCTGTGTCTGTGAGTCTGTTTCGTAAACGGGTTCATTCGTGTCATATTTTAGATTTCACATCAGGGACACATGATATTTGTCTTCTTGGCTCACTTCGGGTAGCGTGATGATCTCTAGGTCTATCCACAGTGCCGCAGGTGGCATGGCTTCGTCCTCTTTCAGGGCTGCTAACAGTCCGCTGTGTGCATGCTCCGCGGCGTCTCCGTCCGTCCGTCTGTCCGTCCGTCCGTGGACGGATACTCCAGTGGCTTCCGTGTGTCGGCTGCTGTGAACAGCGCTGCTGTGAACACCAGGGTGCGTGGATCTTTGGTGCCCTTCAGTCTAGACTTCTCCTATACACAGTAATTTGCAGTACATGAATTCTATGCTGTGTGTCACGAACCTTTTTCTGCAGTAATAAACATCGTTCAACATTATTTTTATTAATGGCTGAAAATATTCCATGGTGTGACTGTGCCAGACATTGTGTAACCCTTTGTCCACCTTTGAGGGATATTATAGTTTTTTGCAATTTGTGATTATTAAAATTCTTCTGGAACACCCTTGTGTGTCTAGCTTTTCACACTTAAAAGATGTCCTCCTTAAGGTAAATCTCTAATAATATCTGTAACAAAGTGTACCTCTGTCTTATATTTGGTACCATGTTGCCAAATTTTTTTTCCAGAAAAGTTATATGAAATTGCATGCATGCTAAGTCATTTCCAACTCTTTGCGACTCTATGTACTATAGCCCACCAGGCTCCTCTCTCCATGGGATTCTCCAGGCTGGAGTTGGCTGCCATATTCTTCTCCAGGGGATCTTCCCGACCCAGGGGCTGAATCCAGGTCTCATGTCTCTTGTACCGGCAGGTGGGGTTCTTTACCAGTAATACCACCCTCATTGTAACTGTGCAAAAAATTGCTTCTTTTATACTTGCAATTCTTTGCCACTTTCTTCTCCAGGGGATCTTCCTAACCCAGGGATCGAACCCAGGTCTCCCACATTGTAGACGGACGCTTTACCATCTGAGCCACCAGGGAAGTCATTCATTTATAAGACCACTCTTGATCTATGCTTTAAAGTATTCTATTCCCTAGGAGAACAGACAGTTCTGTTGTGAAGTGGGTCACTTTTGAGGGGGGAAAAAATGCCTACAATACGGAATCCAGTTAATTTTCCATTTTGTCCACATAATGAGAGAATTAGTAGTTCTTTAAGCAGGACAGAGATAAAATTTGGACTCAATACTATAACACAGCTGTGCGTGGTAGTTGCTCAGTCGTGTCTCGCTCTTTGCAACCCCATGGACTGTAGCCCTGCCAAGCTCCTCTGTCCATGGAATTCTCCAGGCAAGAATACTGGTGTGGGTTGCCATTTCCTTCTCCAGGGGATCACCCTGACCCAGGGATGGAACCCGGGTCTCCTGAATTTCAGGCAGATTGTTTACTATCTGAGATAACACAGACACAAAAGAGAAAAAGTTTCATCTTTTCCAATGTTTGGGAAATGCCTAAGGATTCTCTTTAAGTAGATGAAGTGAAGGGAAGTGAAGTGGCTCAGTTGTGTCTGACTCTTTGCGACCCTGTGGACTGTAGCCTACCAGGCTCCTCCGTCCCTGGGATTCTCCAAGCAGGAATACTGGAGTGGGTTGCCATTTCCTTCTCTAGGAGATCTTCCCAATCCAAGGATCAAATCTGGGTCTCCCGTATTGCAGGCAGACGTTTTGCCATCTGAGCCACCAGGGAAGTCAGTAAGAATCTATGCAAATCCAAGATTTAGTCACTTAATGTACCATAGACAACCTGATCCCTTAAGGGAGGATACTGCCTTTGAAAGTGAAAGTGAAGTTGCTCAGTCGTGTCGGACTCTTTGCGACCCCATGGACTGTAGCCTGCACCAGGGTTCTCGGTCCATGGGATCTTCCAGGCAAGACTACTGGAGTGGGTTGCCGTTTCCTTCTCCAGGGGATCTTCCTGACCCAAGGATCGAACCCAGGTCTTCCACTTGGAGGCAGACACTTTACCCTCTGAGATATTTGGAACTTGCTTTATGAAACATTCTTGGAATTATTGACCAAATAAGTCTTGAAGAATGAACGGGTTTTATTGACCGAATAAATCTTGAAGAAGGAACGGGTTTTATTTATTTTTTGCTTCACCTGAAGGCATGTGGAACCTTCCCTGGTGGCTAAGAGGTTAAAGCGTCTGCTTCTAATGCAGGAGACCTGGGTTCGATCCCTGGGTCGGGAAGACCCCCTGGAGAAGGAAATGGCAACCCACTCCACTATTCGTGCTTGGAGAATCCCGTGGACGGAGGAGCCTGGTGGGCTACAGTCCATGGGGTCGCAGAGTCGGACAGGACTTTAAAGGCATGTGGGCTCTCAGTTTCCCCACCAGGAACTGAACCTCGGCCTGAGCAGTGGAGTCTTAGCCACTGGACCGCCTGGTAAGTTCCTGAATGGGTTTCTAAAGATGGATTTCCCTTTAGACAAGGGCACTTCAAACAACGCCTGCTTCCTGGAGTGTATAGCTGAATGATATGTCACGGGCGAAGTTAAAAAGTCGTGTCCTTCCTGTCCAGCAGTGTGTATCCAACCAGCCGGGGTTGATCAGCAGCTGTTCATAGGTAACCGACGGGTGTTAAGTACAAGCTCTGAGCAGTCTTCTCCTGAACCTTCACATTCTCCATAAACAGAGGCGGCAAAGCGGTGCCCAAGCGGCACACGCGTGGCTTTTTTTTTTTCGGTTCAGGTGGCATTTAAATGTTTTGAAATAATGGCCACCATTTCTAAAGTAGGCTTTTACGTAGAAACCTAGAGGTCTGGCGTTTCTGGACAGAAGGCGGCTCGGCGCAGACAATGGGGCGCGGGGCTCGGCGCCCCCAGCCCCCACGGCGGCCCGCCCCGCGCCCCACCTGCTTGGCCCCGCAGGCATCTGGGTTTTGCCACACCTTTTTTTTTTTTTTTTTTTGGTAAATTTTGGACTATGTACCTTGGAGGTCTTCTTATCTGAGATTATGCTTGAAATTCAGAGAAACTGACTAGGTCTCTGTCCTCGCAGTTTTTAAGAACTTGCTGTTCGTGAGCCTTCCTTGATAACTTGTGTTTTGTTGTCCTTTGTCTGCCCCAGACTGGCAGGAAGGGCTCTCTGGAGAGACTCGTCTCCGCAAACTCCCCGCAGGCTGATGGCAATCGGAGGCCGGGTACCTTCCCCGCACGCGGGGCGGCGGCCACGGGGGACGCGGGGCGCTGCCGGCGTTCGCTCCTCGGCTAGTCCCGGCTGCTCCTCTGACCCCAGCAGGACACTTACTCGAAATCTATATTTTGAGGAGGGGAAAAAAAAACCCTCGATTCTACTCTGAGCAAAAAACTAGCTTTTTCCTATGATACAATGAGACATAAAAGATAGAGAAACACTCTTAACACTTTGCTATCAGAAAAGCAGACGCTTTTTACATAGCCCATTACATACAAGATAAACACATCGCCCATTCCCCCCTCCTCCGAATAACTAAGAATAAATGCCAAACTTCTATAACCAAGTCGTAGGTACTGTAAAGCCGCTTTATTTTCTCCAACAGTAGGTGTTTCGTGTCAATGTACATTTTTTTTCCTACCATAATGCTTCCTTTACCCAAACTATTAATTTTGTTTTTATGAATGGTACAGTATGTCTCGGTTATTATTTAGTTTGATTGTATGTAGCCTCATGCTCTGCATTTTAATTTAAGTGTAACTGCTCCGGAAAAATGCAAATCTCTCCTATTCAAATTCAAAAGAAAATAAATGGATTTTTTATGGCCTAAAGGATCTATTCATTACCAAATCATTTATCTTTTCAGAAAGAGCAGTTTATATATCCAATATGCTCCGGCGCTGTCTTTATTTTCTTTATTTTTTTTCTCCTTTGATAAATATGCTGCTCTTTCAAATCTTCCTAGAATCTCTGCTGACAGGGGCAGCTTATGGCAGACTGAAGAAGAATATAATTAATGGCATTAAACAAACGCAAAGGTGGCACAGAAGGCGCAAACGCACGGGATGTTACCAAAATACCAATAACTCTAAAACTTGGATTGCAATATTAAAAGGAAAAAGAAAGCTACCCTTGAGTTGTATCAAAGCAGAAAGACATCAGGTGAAGAGGAGACAAGAATATCTTTTTAACAGACTAGCATTTTTTTCCCGAGTTCCTGATTCCTTTAAGAGCTAGGAACACAGATACTCTAATCATGCTCTTTGATGTTAATTCTAACATTACCTGCTATTAGAAGTTTGGCATTTTGGATGCCAGGCTGTATTTTTATTGAACACCAGTTTATATTTCCATCTTGATGAAAGAAACCAGCTTGGAGGCCCTGGCTTCTGGGAGGATGTCGGAATACGCAAACAGCTGTGATGCACAAAGCAATTTCCGATGGATCCCTTCAGCTCAGCCGCTCTTCCTCCTGAGTCAGGGAGGCCCCCGAGCGAGAAACAGTAGTGGCAAGTGGGAGTCTGTGGCCTTTTAATGGTTCGGACATGTACCTTCCTCTGGCATATTGTACTTTAAAAATCATATGATTACTAAAGTCACCCAGGATGTTGACTTTGCCCATTCATGTTTATGTATTAAATCTGATTTCAGGGCAAACTGAATGGATTTCTTTGTTCTCACTAGATTAAATCCAGATAGATAATCTGGTTTAGTTATGGCTACATTGTTTACATTAGTGCTCATTATATATTTACAATACAGCTGGCAGAGGGAGTGATTTAAATGTTCATTTTGAAGAAGGAAACAAAAAAATCATATGCCAAGCTCAAAAAATGTACAGTCGTTCTGAGTCCCTCCCTGACTGCAGGCCGTTTTCAAAGAATCGTTTACCTGGAAATTCTCAAACAGCAGCCGCGCTTCGACACACCGAAGCCTGCGTGCTGGCTGCTGGCCATCCGGGGCTGGTTTCGGTCTTGCCGGGGTGGACTTGTGAGTTTACAGCAGCCTTTGCTATCAGGAAGGCGAGGAGCTGAGCGAGACCTCCCCGGCCACACACTCAAAGGCCCTTTTACTGAAGGTTTCCCCAAGTGAAGGGCAGGGCCCGCTCTGACAGAGGAGAATGAAGGCTCTTGGAAGGAGTGACTGGCTATGCTGCAGGCCAGGAACAGCAATCCTGAGAACATCTGAGAGCTAGCTCCCTAAGAGCCAGAAATACGTCAGGGCGGGCTTCCCCAGGTGCTTTTATTAAGTGCCCTGTGGTTTTTATAAAGAGAAAGGATGGGCCTAGGGCAGGGAGGGAAAGCAGGGGACACAGAAGCTGGTGTTTATTGAGGCCACTTCTTTCTAGATTCCAGGGGTGGGTGCTTAACTTCAGTTGTCATCCATTTCATGATTCATTTGGGAAATTCCTGAGGTGAGAGCAAAGGGGTGTATCAAGGTCTTGGCACCACGAACTAAAACACACAACACGTCGGAATATTTTTAGCAGATGCTAATGCGGAACCCAGGAAGATAGATGGAAGACGATTAAAAAGAAACAGCTCGAGACGTTCTAACTTGAAAGCGATGGGATTCTGATTCTTTAAGGAATGTGTGTGGAATTTTTCTCTGTAAATCACCTATGGCTCAGGGTCTAGAGGGCAGTGGCAGAGGACAGACAAACCGCACATCTTAAGGAAGGAGAGACATGCCACGCACAACGCCAACCACAGCTTTTTGGTTTTATGTGTCACATAAATAATACAGATTGTGCTTTTAAAGAAAAATTGACACAACAGGAGAATAGGATCCTGGATCAGATTGTAACATTTTTCTTATTAAAGACATACATTGGTTAATAGGTCGGATCTGAGTAAGGTTTGTAGATTAAATCATAGGTACTATATCGATGGTAATTTCATGATTTTGATAATCATCCTGGGATTATTATATTGACGTAGAATAATTTTTTTGCAAATCTTTTCTGGGTAGGGCACGTGGACCAGGGATCAAAACTAAGCCCTTTGCACTGGTTAGGGAGTCTTAACCACTGGACCACCAGGGAAGTTCCAAAAGAATGTTATTTTTAAACCAGAAATATGCACAAGGTTGGGGGAGAAAAAATCAGGACTATGGGGAGAGAGTTAACTTTTGTTTGTCAACACATTTCCAGGAATTTTTCATGACTCGAAGCTACTGTGATTTCATGCAAGACAATAATTTTGGAAGGAAAGGTGCTCAGTTGCTGGGCTGATCTTTCTACTGCTTAGGGTCCTGGACAAATGAATTAAGCACTTGCTTTGTACCTTCATGCTTTCGCCTCTGAAATGGGTGTAATAATAATTTATTCCATTTAGTCATTGCCACAATTAAAGAAGATGATGTATATGGGGCAGCATTCAGCTCTAGTTCATGGCAGGTGTCAGAAGCTATTTAGTAGGTGGTCGCGGCTTTGCTTAAAATCATGTCTATAACTTCTGTTTTGATGAGTCAGCTTTTGTGTGATTGGAAATAACTTAGAATGGCTTGCCTCTACATCCATGTACCTGGAAAATGTTCATACGCTTTAGAAAACACAGTGTTTGGAAGCTGGACTCAATTCCTACCAAGATAAACACTTTTACAGTTACATGGAGGTTATGTTCTGCCCCTGTGGAAAAAATATTTTCTGGAAAGTATAATAAACTTCAGCTTCAAGGAATAAGGCTATATTGGTTACAGGGAGTAGCTGTTGGTTTTGTGTAAAAAAGAAAAGGAAAATTTATCCAAAAACTAGACACTCAGTTGCCCCAGGGACGGCGGAGCCTGGCGGGTGCCGTCTGTGGGGTCGCGCAGAGTTGGCCAGGGCTGAAGCGACTCAGCAGCAGCCGCAGTAACAGTGTGAGCAACACCAGGACGTGCGGTGTGGTGCAGCGTGGATCTCCAGCTCTTCTGCTCTCGTGCCTCTTCAGAGCTGGGTCTTGCAAGTTCTGTAAGTTGTAATAGTTCTAATTTTTTACAGTCCATTTTTTGGGAGCCTGGAGAAGGGGAACGGAGCGTTGAGGCAAGGACCGTACCCCGTATCCGATCCCACTACCCCTTCCTCCTCTCCTGTGCTTTCTCCCGTGGAGAGGACCCGTCCCTCCGGGCCCTACACTGCGGGCAGCGGGCGGGCGGGGAGGCGCGCAGCCCCTGCAGGTGGGAGCCCCTGCAGCCAGCTCCCTGGTGCCCCTGCTGCAGGTGGAAGGCGCCTCGCACAGACTGAGCCTTCGCCTGGAAGGGGGAGTGTCTGCAGAGCTTCTGCATCTTTGGGGGCTCAGCCGGGAGGCGCTGAGGACCCTCGGTGGCCCCTGGAGGCTGCGGCCCCGCTGCAGGCAGGCTGGTGCGCGGCCCCCAGTGAAGGCCTGGCCACCCCGAGCAGAGACCGCCACCCGGGCCCTGCTGCCCGTGCCCCGCTCCGCCAGGCCGGGTGCCAGCCTCCTGCCCAGGGGCCCCTTGCCACCTTTTTTGGACTAGAAATGTGCTATACGTTCAGAATAGACAACCGGGAAAGTGTCTGCAACCAGTGGCAACAAACGGAACAGGAAAAGGCGGCCTTCAACACCCTCCAGCCGGCAGTGACGACAGTCTGGACTGGTGGTTGTAACCAACCAACGGCAAGTGTCCTGAGCCGCTCCTCACCTGGAGCACTCCCATGTCACTTGAGGACAGAGGGCATCGTGACTCTGCCCCCAGCAGGCACACAGCTTGGGAGAGGCAGTCAACCACACTCAAGCGACCGAAGCATCAGGCGATAAGGGAAAGTGCTTCGCTGAGATGGACAGATAAGACCTAGAAAGGGCTGTTAAGTAGGCCTAGAGCTGATTGTGAAAGAGGATTTAAAAGGCCCCAGTTGTCAGGACTGGCCAATGTATTGCCCAGTAGTGTAGCAGTGACGAGCATGGATTCACCCGTCCTAAGGAGGAGTCCTGACTGTCATCATATATGGGCTGTGTGACCTTGGGCAGACTGGTTAGAGCTTGGAAGCCTCAGTTTTCCGATCTGTAAAATGGGAAGATACTGGTATCTGTCAAACAGGTGACAGCGGGGTTGAGGGAGAAAGTGGATGTGTGAGCTCGTGGAGGAAGGAGCACGACCGTCACGTCACGTTTGCCGGGTAACAGTTTTGGACTGAGCAGAGCAGGAAGGACAGCGGCGTCCCTGTCCTAGAATTTAAGGCTGGAGAGTGGTGACCCAAGGCCAGATGGCACCTGCAGACATGTTGTGACTGGTTCGTGGGGTATTTAAAGGTTTTTAGAAGGAGGCAGGTTGCTTGCACATTCGTATATTCCCAGGCATTTCCTGGCAGTCCAGTGGCTCACACTCTGTCCTTCCACCGTGGGCCATGTGGGTTTGGTCTGTGACCGGGGAACTGAGATCCCACGTGCTGTGCGGTGTGGCCACAAATTAATAAATAAATAAAATAGAGGTGTCCCCTAGAAAAATGAGAAAGTCAGGCAGTTTCCCCACATGACAATGGCTGAGTGACAGCGAGTTCAGGTTGACGGCATGAACTTTGTTAAACTCTCTTATCCTTTACGCCCTCCCTCATCCTCCTGGCATTTGAGTTTGTTCTTATACTTGCATTAAAGGCGATGCTGCTGGTCTGGGAACCACACTATGAGAGCCATGGACCTAGAAAATATGCATCTTTATTTGGCTTTATCTGCAGAAGTAATATTTGCTGACCTTCAAATAAAATGCAGACAATGCAGAAAGGTATAAAACAGAAAGTGAAAATCAATAGCTAATTTCTATCCTTCTGGAAGAATTAAGGAAAAAAAGTTAATTTTTAAAAATTGCTTGTTTCTTTATAAACTGATGTGCTACGGGCATTACCATATAATTTAAGAGCTGGGAAGGTTAATCTTTCTTTTCCAGATTGGCTTGAAGTTACAACAAATTGAACAGAAGAGAACGTGAAGGTTGAGAGGAGGTACAGTGATCACTAACAGACGGAGACTCAGTGACGAGCTCACTTGACCCCCAGGGCAGCGTAGGTGAGGAGGTGCTGGTTAATACTCTCCCTTTACAGAGGAAGAAACAGAGGCTTAACTCTGTGAGTTAAGCCCCACACGCACGGTTGCACGGCCAGCGACAGTGATGCTGGGGTTTGAACAAGAAAGGAGCAACCTGTTCCTTGTTCCTGGGCCCAGTCACTCGCGCCTTCTCTCGAGCTTGGCCAGTTGGCATTTACCAGTGGTCCCTTAAACACCGGACACTGTGCCGAGAGCTGGGGACGCAAAGATTTCAGGGATATGAAGCCTGGTAGCGTGGTTCCCACGCTTTGTTCTCTGTAGATTGGGTTCAGCAGTCCCTGTGGCTGGGGTCCTCCGGAAAGGACACATAAACCCAGCATCTGAGGTACAGTTTTAGGGGTCACACTAAAACACCAGAGCCTCCGCCCCGTCTCAGACCCCTTCTCCGAGCTTGTTTATGAATTTCGAAGCCTCCCGAGCTAAGGATCCTTGATCTTGCAGCATAATCCCCAAGGTTTATGCCCACGGGCACAGACAATGTGACTAGTGCCTGGGAGAGAGCAGAGACACAGTGATGTTTTAGCATCGCACACGATTTGAGTGAGCACCTCAGCCTTGGTGTTCTCATTATCAGACACGAGGCGGGCTTCACAGGCCTGCGTCTGGGCCCCAGGCTCAGAAGAGTCCTACATGCGCCTTAATGTTCTGCTGTCACCGTCTTGAAATTCCTAGTAATTTTTGAAAAAGGACCTCACATTTTCACTTTGCACTGGCCCTTATTAGACGTTGTGGGACCCTAAGAAAGACCCTGGAAGACTCAAATTTGATGATGATAATTATTGGGCAAGTATTCATTCATTTCACCCTCACAGTGTCCCAGTGTGATCAGCTCTCGTTTTACCCCCGTTTAACAAAGAAGTATGTTGTAAAAGCAGTCAGCCCTTGAAATGTCTAATGTTATAATGAGTGAGCCTTTTTAGCATAAGAGTCTAGAATCTTGCCTATTTGTATAAATTCCTCATCTATTTTAAACACACAGAAAGTTGCTTCTCTGGGGACCCGACCCAGCTGAGCAGATATTTGCTTTCTGTAAACACTAAAAGTCCTTATCGTCAGTGTTCTACTGCGAGGTCAGGAAGTTTCGACTGATCTTAATTCATCTCCTGAGCGCATCTGACTCCAGCTCTCCGCCATAATGGGACTGGACCGCCCTGAGTTGCAGGCTGGGGTGAACCTGCAGTTCCCGGGTCCAGCTGCTGCGGGTGACTGGGGGGAGACCCCGCTGAGCAGAGGAGCCGCCCGCGGTTCCCACAGCTGGATGCAGGAGGCCGCCCTGTCTGGGCCTGATTCACGGCCTGGTCTGGGAGGGGGCAGGCGGATGAGCAGCGATTCGGAAACTCGAATTTCACCTTTGCCTTCCTCCCTAGTCGGTGCACCGCCTGGAGATCTGTGCCTTGTTCAGCTGTGGTTCTTTGAGCACAGTTTGGATCGCTAACTCAAAAGACAACTGAAAGTTTTCTATTTTTGACTAAAAAAAAAAAAAGAAAGTCTCTGCTACGTTGAAATGCTAAGAGAAATGTGTACTACATTTCTTAATTAGTTTTCTCTAATAAAATACTTTTTATGGTTTTCTGCGCCAACGGTATACTGTTCCCGTAACTATTTGATTAAAAAGGAAAGAGTTCTTTGAAAACCATGTTATTGTAATATTAGAACTGAAATTATACCTGTTATTCCATACTATTGCCTATGGCATTTTGGACCTTTCTCATTATACTGATTTGTGGGATATTTTGTCTTCTGTGGGGCAAGTTTGAGGCCTGCTTTTTTTTCTTCCCCTTCCCCTTCACTCTCTCTCTCACCCTTCTTTCTTTCTTCTGAAAGAAATCAACTGCTTTCTGATTGTTGTAAGACTCGTATGTGCTGTTTACTACATAATTCCAAGTATGAGATGGCATCCTTTCATGAGAAATTCATTAAAAACAGTAACACACAGCATTTTAAAAACACATTTCTAAATGCTACAGTTGAGCTTGATTGCATGAAATACAACTTGCAGACTGGAAATTGAAATAAATTCCAAAGTATGGTTTTAGACACTCAGGTCCTGAGCCCTGTGACAGGCAACTGTGAACACTGAGTTGATGAAAACCCAGTTTGGAAAAGTATCACTTTATTTTTACCATTTACTGAGGTCCTGTGCTAAGAGCATTAAATGGATCATTTCATTTAATCCTCACAACCATTCAAAGAAGTAATACCATTATCCCTGTATTATCCATGAGAAATGCCCAGAGAGGTTAACCAGCTTGCTCAAGGATGCAGAGCCACTACCTGGTGGCGCTGGATATGAAACATCTCTCTGGCTGCAGCGCGAGGTCACTTACAACCTCCGTGCCTTCCAGGAACGCTGTCTGGCTGAGTTGAGAAGAAAGACTACCAAGGCGTTCACAGGGCCTGGAGCCCTGCTTGACTCGTGTCTCTGCCCTCCTCTGAGATGGAAACTGAAAGTGTGATGTCTTTGGTTTGGCTCTGAGCTTACACCGTCTTTGGATTCTGCTCTACCCATAACGAGTCACGTGGCTGTGAACAGAACACTTTGCTTTTCCACCGCTCAGTCTTTCCTTCCTGAAAGTGTAGAGAATAGTGACCTCCCTAACGACATTAACCCGGCGTTCCTTATGGCTCAGCTGGTGAAGAATCTACCTGCAAAGCAGGAGACCTGGGTTCCATCCCTGGGATGGGAAGATCCCCTGGAGAAGGGAACGGCTACCACTCCAGTATTCTGGCCTGGAGAATTCCGTGGACTGTGTAGTGTGCGGGGTTGAAAAGAGTCGGACACAACTGAGCGACTTGCACTTCACTAATGACATTATGGGGATTAAATGAGGAGATCCGTGTAAAGTACATCCAGAAACAGGTGGCTGGCTTATCACGCTCATGTGTTGCCCAGTGGTTGAAATTATTCTTAAAAGTTGACGAATTCATTATGAAGAAATACAGTATATTTTTATTTTTGAGCTCAGCTTTAGCTTCATTGCAAAACGGAGCAGAAGGTACAAAGTCTTCCTAAATATTGGTGCCATCCCCCCCTCCACCACCCGGTGTACAGCCTCCCCCACTGTTAGCGTCCCACCATCGAGGGGGTGTTTGTTGCGGCCGATGAACCTACACCAGCGCATCGTCACCACCCGGAGCCCAGAGTCCACAGTAGGCTCACTGGGAGCTGTACGTCCTATGGGTTTGGACGAATATATAAGGATGGATATTCACCATTTCAGTGCTGTGCAGAGTATTCTCATGGCCCTAGGAATCCCCCGCCGGTTTTTATGATGGTGGTGAGTGCTCCACCAATTCCTCTCTCTCCAGCCCCCCGTAACACATGCATACATTTATCTTTTTTCACAGCTATTGACATTGACATACAGCACTGTAAAAGGGTAAGGTGTATAGCACAGCAGCTTGACTTGTATATTAATATATTGTGAACTGGTTACCGCATAAGCTCTGTTGCTGTTCAGCTGATAAGTCACGTCCCACTCTTTGGCTGCACCGTAGACTGTAGCCCGCCAGGCTCCTCTGTCCACGGGACTCTCCAGGCAAGAAACTGGAGTGGGTTGCCATGCCCTCCTCCAGGGGATCTTCCTGACATGGGGATCAAACCGTAGCCTCTTGTATCTCCTGCATTGGAAGCGGGCCCTTCACCACTGGCGCCACCCGGGACGCCCGGTTGATGCCTTTAGATAGTGGCAAGTTGTTTCCGAGATAAACAGTGGTTTATATGAGGATTATGAAGGGTCATATAGGTTGGGAGGCAGGTGTCCACGGAAGGTTTTGAACACGGGTGTGGTGTGACTCAGTTGGCATTTAGGTAGAGTCACTTGGGGGGTTGCTGTGGACTATTTACTTGTTTACTGTGGACCAGCCACATGGTCAGCTAGTTTGGGGAAATAATGGTGAGTCGAAACAGAGCGAGACGCTGGGGTAGGCGACCTGTGAGATGGCTCAGCGGCCCCCACCTCCCGGTGCTCACAGCCCTGGCTGTGGGCTGAAGCCAGTGACTCAGTTCTGACGAATAGAGTGTGGCAGAAGTAAGGGGGTGTCATTTCGAAGCCTGGCTGCACAAAGGAGGCTCCGTGCCGTTCGCCGCTGTCGCTCTCACTTGCCCTGAGAGGGGCGGTCGCCGTGTCGTGAGCTGCCCTGTGAAGGGGGCCACTTGGCAGGAGCTCAGCAAGGTGTCCAGTCAATAGCCAGAGACATAGTCCAGCAGACACCAGGAGCCGAGTTCTGCCGACAGCCAGACACCCTTCCCCGGTGGACACCTGACATCAGGCGGCAGCCCCAGCCTGCCCTTGATTTACGCTTTCCATGGTTAGCAGGCCCTGTGCCTTCCCAGGTGGCTCAGTGGGAAAGAATCCACCTGCCAGTGCAGGAGCCCTGGGTTGGATCCCTGGGTTGGGAAGATCCCCTGGAGGAGGAAATGTCAACCCACGCCAGTATTCCTGCCTGGGAAATCTCATGGACAGAGGAGCCTGGAGGGTTACAGTCCATGGGGTCAGAAAGAGTCAGACATGACTGACTTGGCTAAACCACTGCCACACACTTGCTATGTGACTTAAAAGTTATTCATTTGGCTGCGCGGGTCTTGGTTGCAGTACTCGAGGTCTTCAGTCTTTGCTGTGGCATGTGGGAGCCTTAGCTGCAGCATTTAAACTCTCCACTGTGGCGTGAAGGGATCCAGTCCCCTGACCAGGAATCAAACTCACGGCCCTGCATTGGGAGTGCAGAGTCTTAGCCGCTGGGCCAGCAGGGCAGTCCCCCAGCCTACACGTGCGTTGTGCCTAGAGCTAGAGGCATCCATGAAACCGCACCCAGATTCCTGAGCCACTATGATACTGAATGCAGAAATCCCCGCTGCTTTTAGCGGCTTCGACTGGGGATCATTCGTGTCTCAGAAATGGTGACCTGATTTCCCTGGTGGTTCAGTGGTTAAAGATCCACCCGCCAATGAGGGGACCCCAGCGCGGTCCCTGCTCCAGGAAGACCCCGCATGCTGTGGAGCGGCGAAGCCTGAGACTCAGAGCTACTGAGCCTGTGCTCCGGGGCCCGGGGTCTGCAACCTGAGTGCCCGTGCTGCGGCTCCTGAAACCCGCGCGCCGACAGCCTGCGCTCCGCAGCAGCAGAAGCCCTGCCCCAGAGCCGCCACCAGGGAAGGCTGGAGGGGATCAACCCGACCCAGCGAGCCCGAATAGACACACAGTGAAGTAAGACAGGGAAACGGACAAGTGACGTGGTCTCTGTCCTCACGGAACTCACAGCCTGGGGGAGAGTGGACGTGCGTCTCTCGGTCCTGTCCGACTCTTCGTGACCCCGTGGACTCCCTACAAGAATCTGGGAGTGGGCTGCCATTTCCTACTCCAGGGGAATCTTCCCTGCCCAGGGATTGAACCCTCGTCTACTGAGTCTCCTGCTTTGCAGGCAGATTCTTTACCAGTGAGCCACCAGGGAAGCCTGGGAGGGAAAGATGCCATTTAAGTATGACACCAATTAGTGTGGCCTTACAGCTGGTCAAGCGCAGTGGGAGAGGAGGATGTGTCGTTCAAGGATAAGAGCGGGTGCAGGGGCCGGTTTGGAGGTGCCTGCGATGGTCCAGTCTAGGAGGATGGGCTGGACGGGCGTCAGCGGGAGACACGCAGCTGGGTGAGAGATTTCTAGGCAGCGAAACCTAGGGCTGGGCCTTCCCTGGTGGTCCAGTGGTAAAGACGCAGCTCTTCCAGTGGAGAGGATCCAGGCTTGATCCTTGGTCAGGAAACTAGATCCCACATGACACAGCTTAAAAAAAAAGATCTCGAATGCCTCCACTAAAGATCCTGTGTGGCGCAAGGAAGACTGAACATCCTCTGTGCCACAACTAAGACCAGACAAACAAATGTTTAAAAAATTGGCAGGACTTGTCGATGGTTTGGACAAGGAGGGTGAGGAGGAAGGAACTGTCAAGACTGACTCTTGAATGCTTCTAGCCGGGGAAGCAGCAGAGTCTGGAGACCACTGTCCAGTTGCTGCATACAGAGGCCATGAAGATGCAAGGTCAGAGACGGCAAGCCGGGCAGAAGCATCCCCAGGGCACCATAGAGAGAACTCAGGATGCGGCAGCTGACCGCCATGGGGCAAAGCCTTAGGGGAAAAAGGAACCTTCTAGAAGTCGCTGGCCTTGCCTTCTTTGCTATCTGTATCTTTAACATGCAGAATACGTATCCCATGAAGTACCCTCAAATCTGTCCATTTACACAGAATTAAGCTGGTCTGTGACTGCCTAGAGGGAAGAAGAGAATAATAAATAATAGAGCTTTTCAATATCCACAAAGTATTATTAAACCCAAAGGGGGAAAATACTGTTTTAATGAACCCATTAGATACACTTTGAGATGTATCGCAGGCTGTAGGAATGACCTGAATGAGCTGGGTAATAGAAATCCACGTTCCCTGTTGAACAGGGTTGTGCTGATGGTTAAGTCTGAATTGTTAGCCTAAATGAGTTTGAATGGAAATAAATGATTTTGATTTGGCAAGACTCATGTGCGGCAATTGCAAACTGATACATTTCTATATATGTGGTATGAAAAAATACACACACACACACACATACATGTGCATATATGCATACATACATTTCACATATATCAGTATTTAATATATGACTATATTATAGATAAATATACAATATATAAATTATGTTTATCCTTTTATTACATTTTAATTTATAATTAGTATCATCCTTCATTACTTACAAATACACTGAATAAACATATAAACATACATCTATGGTCTCCCTTAATCTAACCCTTAAATCTTCAGTCATCATGCAGCCCAGCTGACATCTGTGCTCGCACAGAAAGACACCACACCGTGGTGTCAGCCGTCCCCTGCAGGATGTTGCGCCCGGTGAACAATGCCATCCATCCACACAGGCCTTCAGGCCGGTTGAGGTTAAGACTCTATGTACTGAGCAGATAAATTTAAGCATTGGAGCTCTCTGCGTTCCAACTCACCTCTCTACATTTTTGTTCAAATTAGGCTTGTAAATACTTGGACAATTTAACAACACGTGGCGGCCCTCCGTCTTGTTTCTGGGATAAGCCAGCCCGCGGCCCCGGCGTCCTGGCAGGCCCCGGCCCTACGCTTGCCTTCCCGCAGCCCATTCTCTGCGGCAGCCAGCGATCGGCTCAAGACGGGAACGGGCCCTGCCCCGCGTGTCCACAGCCTCCCCAGCAGTTCCCATCCGGCCGGATCAAGGCCCTGCCCAGGCCCCGGAACCTCGTGCCCGGGCCGCGCGGCAGCCCTTCCCGCTCTGCGTGCTGCTCCCGGCCCCAGCAGGGAGCGACGTGTGATAGTGTGATGATGCTGCACCAGCCCGACGGCCTCGGCGGTCCCGCTGTCCTCGGGAGCGCACTTCCGGCCGCGCGTCACGCGTGAAGGCGGTCTACCCCGGGCCTTTCTCCCGTCTTGCAGTTTTACTGCCACAGGCTCCCGTGTCATCGCCTGAGACGACCTTCCTTGACTGTCTGCGGGAACTGGTTTCGGGGTCTCTCTTACCTGGGTGCCTCCCCCATTAGGGCCGTGCCCTTCCAATCGCCTTTACCACTGTCTCTCCAGATCCTAGCACACTGCTTGGCACTTAGTAGGTGCTCCAAAAAATCAATTTTTAAAAAATTTAAATGGGTTTATTAAATGGATTGGCCCCAGCCACTCTGGATGACTAATCAAAACTAAGCATCGTGGTGACCATTCTCCTGGATAAAGATTTTAATGTATTCGAATGCGTTGCTACCGGCAGAATCCTTGTCTTATAAACAGAGTCGTGTGGTGATGGGCAACCTGGCCCGTGAGTCAGTGGGATGGGCAGGGCAGCAATCAGCTACACATTCTATTTAGAGTAGTATTGTTCATCCAACTCCTCCCTGGGCATGTCAACTATTTTTAAAATAGCTTTCTTGAGATAACTCGCATACCGTACAACTCACCTATCAAATACTCGGTTCAGTGGTTTTAATTTTATTCACAGAATTGCGCAACCATTACCACTAACTCCAGAACATTTTCATTATCTCAAAAAGAAGTCCCTTCTTCATTAGCACTCATTCCGCAGTTCCCCCGAGTCCTACCTCCCTCTAGTAGACAAGTCGTCTTATCTCTATGGACTTGACTATTCTGCATTTTTAAAGGGCTTCCCAGGGGGCTCAGTGGTAAAGAACTCCACCTGTCAATGCAGGAGACACAGGAGATGCAGGTTCAATCCCAGGTTCAAGAACCCCTGGAGAAGGAAATGGCAACGAACCCCAGGATTCTTGCCTGAAAAATCCCGTGAACGGAGGAGCCCAGCGGGCGACAGCCCGTGAGATCTCAGGGTTGGACAGGACTGAGCGACTGGGCGCGCGCGCACCTCTACCATGCGGCCCGCTGGGATCGGCTTCTTTTTCTTGACGTCATGTTTTCAAGATCCATCTGTGCTGTAATACGTGTCTATTTTTTCTTAAGTCCCTCAGCCATGTCCATGACTGTTGCAGCCTGCCAGGCTCCTCTGTCTGTGGAATTCTCCAGGCCAGAATACCCGTGTGGGTAGCCTTTCCCTTCTCCAGGGATCTTCTCAACCCAGGGATGGGACCCAGGTCTCCTGAGGTGGATTCTTTACTGTCTGAGCCACCAGGGAAGCCCAAGAACACTGGAGTGGGGTAGCCTATCCCTTCTCCAGGAGAGCTGCCTGACCCAGGAATTGAACCAGGGTCTCCTGCATTGCCGGCAGATTCTTTATCAGCTGAGCTACCAGGGAAGCCCAATATGTGTCCATACGTTATCCCTTTTCATTGCCAAATACTCCATTTCGTTTATCCGCTCGTCTGTTGGTGGACTTGAGGCTTATTTCCGTTGCTGGGCTGTGATGAACACATGCTTCCAGTCCTCTTGGGCATCTGCTCAGGAGTGGAGTGACTCTGCTGCTGCTGCTGCTGCTGAGTCGCTTCAGCCGTGTCCGACTCTGTGCGACCCCACAGACGGCAGCCCATTGGGCTCCACCATCCCCGGGATTCTCCAGGCAAGAACACTGGAGTGGGCTGCCATTTCCTTCTCCAATGCATGAAAGTGAAAAGTGAAAATGAAGTTGCTCAGTCGTGTCTGACTCAGCAACCCCATGAACTGCAGCCCACCAGGCTCCTCCGTCCATGGGAGTTTCCAGGCAAGAGTATGGCGTGGGGTGCCATTGCCTTCTCCGGAAGTAACTCCAGGTTTATCCTTTAGAGGAACTAACAGCGGCTTTCCAAAGTGACTGCCCCAGTTTCCGATGGTGCCTTAGTTCTTGAGAACCGGTTG
Source organism: Madoqua kirkii (assembly GCA_006408675.1). Taxonomy (NCBI): domain Eukaryota; kingdom Metazoa; phylum Chordata; class Mammalia; order Artiodactyla; family Bovidae; genus Madoqua; species Madoqua kirkii. The sequence goes on from SJYC01071984.1 coordinate 20,818, forward strand.
ACTCAGCCAACACGCAGCGCATCGGAGAGCCCGCCGCCAGGCCGATGGAGACACTGGGAGGGCCGGCGAGGGAAATGGCGAGCCTAGCTAAACAAAAACCTGCCTGTTGTAACGTGAATGGAGATTTGATGTTTCCCTGTTTGTGGTCTGGGAGGGGATTTCAGTGGTCCAGGGACAAGGCATTAATCACAGAGAATCCCGATGTGAGAACACAATGCTCTTTCCATTGTCTGGTCCATCCTCACGCTTACTCAAAGAAGACAGCCTCAGTGTGACGCTAATATGTCTTGAACACCTCTCTAATACTTGCAAATCTCCCTTTGGAACCAAGAAAGAGCAGGTCATCGGCTCTTCAGAGCCTTCAGCAGGCAACACGATATGGCCAGAATTTAAGCATTTTATTTTTGTACATTTTCTTAAACAGTTACTTTCTTTTTATAGAGTATGGTATTGATTTCCATTTATAGCAGTGACAAAATGTTTTCTCTTAGACATTAAATTTAAAGCAGAACACCATTTTAAAAATAAGCAGTGGTAATAATCTTCTGTGGTCCACAAGGAAGAGTTAAAAACAATAAAGGCTTTTAGTATAATGGCTAAGTATTCTTTAATGTCCTTACTGTGTGACAGAGGGTTTTGTTTTTTTTTTTAATATTTAGCTATTTGGCTGAGCCGGGTCTTCATTGCTCCATGTGGGGTCTAGCTCCCTGACCAGGGATTGAACCTGGGCGCCTGCACTGGGGTCACGCAGTCTTAGCCACTGGACCACCAACCAGGGGGTCCTGTGACCATCAGGGCTTCAAGGATTTTAGGCCAGTCGGCTTAGTGCACCATCACAACACTCACCGCACAGATGAGGAAACGAGGCTCGGCAACCTGCTCCGGGTCACACACGAGGGAGCGGCTGAGCTGTGACGGGCACGTGGGCAGCTTGGCACTGTCTTCCTGTCCTGATGGTGGCGCGTGGAACAGCGACGGTGGGAAAGCTCACAGTCAGTGATGCGCCGCGCTGCGGCCAGCTCATGGCGGCTCCTTCACCGCCTTCCCCCCATCCTCTGCCGCGGGGTCGGGTCCCGGCCACCATGCTCTTCCAACTGCCGTTGAGTAAATCAGGGGCAAGGCTTGACCCAGGCTGGGCAAATCCAGCTCTTCCCTGAGAATCTGGAGCTGCTTTCCAAAGAGACGGGCTCCCCAGGGGGCTCAGTGGTAAAGGACTCACCTGCAGTGCAGATGCCGGAGACCCGGGTCCCACTCCTGGGCTGGGAGAGCCCCTGGAGTAAGGAATGGCACCTACTCCAGCATTGCCTGGAAAGTTCCATGGATGGAGGAGCCTGGTGGGCTGCATTCCATGGGATTACAAAGTCGGACACGACTGAGCGTGAGCGCGTGCACACACACACACTGAAAGAGACGCTGTCTCCAGTGAACACTGAAATATGTTAAACAGGGAGACCTGGGTACCTGCATTTTCTGCAGATGGAGCCAGTGTACAGGGAAGAGGAGGGTGAAGGTGTGCAGAGAGAGTGGAGAGATAGTCTCTCCCCGGCACCCAGTGGCTTCCGCTTCCTAGTCCTGGTCCTTCCTGATGCTAAGACAGACCTGTAGTTCTGGACTGCCCCTCTGTGCCCTTCCAGAAATGCGTCCTTTCAACCTAAGCTAGCAGAGTGGGTTACTGTTTCTTTTAACATAGATTTTAGTAAAAAATGCAAGCAATACGTAGATGCAAAAGAGGGAGGTAAGGAATTCAAGATCTATAGGAAGAGTTTTCAAAAAATGAATATCCTCTGGAGGAGACCACTGGACTTCCCCGGTAGTCTGGTGGTTAAGAATTCGCTTGCCGATGCAGGGGACACAGGTTCAGCGCCTGGTCTGGGGAAGATCCCACACAACCCATGTGCTGCAGCTACTGCAGCTCAAGTTCTTGAGCCTGTGCTCTGAGACCCACGAGGCCACTGCGACGCGGAGCCCACGCACCGCGACTAGAGACTGGCCCCGTCTCTGAAACTGGAGCACGCCCTCACCGGAAGGAAGACCAGCCTGACCAAAAAGAGATCCCAAGCCCTGAATTCTTAACTACAGGGACTCTCAGATGCCGCTCATTCTTCCTTATGATGAGTGTGATAGAAAATAGACTTCTTCTGGTTCTAGGTGGTCCGTTCAGCCAGCTCTGAAACATGAGACGTCAGCGCTCTAGTGACAATCCTAGGAGGGGAGTTTCACCCTGTCCAGCCACATTAGCCTTGGGAAGTGGCCAGACTGTGACTTGAACGACCGACATTTCTGCATGTCAAGGAGCAAGCCTGGTCTGTGAGCTACCTCTTGAACGTACAGGGTGACCAGCTGGTTCTTACTGGTCTGGGATTTTCCTAGCTTTTGCACTGAAATTTCCACTTCTGGGAAAGCTCCTCAATCCTGAACAAACTGGGATAGTTGGTCACCTTAGCAGACTGCCCTCAATACCTAGGAATTCCAGAATTTTCTGATGGCAGAGTCCTGAGAGTCTGGGCCAGTGGTCCTTCAGGGCAGACCAAGAGTGGGTCAACCTCCCATACCCGAGAGCACCTGTTAGAGACGAGAACGCCCCCTGCAGGAACGAAAAGGTCAGCTTTC
>SJYC01071985.1:0-41434 GCA_006408675.1 Madoqua kirkii
GGGTCGCAAAGAGTCGGACACGACTGAGCGACTGAACTGAACTGTCTCCGCTTCAACTAGTCGGGGATGGACTCTGATCTGGCCCAAGAATTTGTATCTTCTCCCAGGGTTTTTAGTGCACACTGAAGTTTGCAGAATCAAGCTTCTTGAGTTAAGAATTCCAGGCCTCAGATGGCGGTGGTGACAGTGGTCACTGTGGTCGGGAATGTGGGTGAAAACAAGAAAGAGAAGCTGGGCTTCAAAGTGGAGCAGGCGCCCCCTTCTCATTTGTCCCTGCAGAGGAAGCACGGGGTCTTAACCACTGGTTCGTCAGGCAAGCCCCTGTCTCTGGATAATTAACCAGCTCCCCAAATCTCAGTTTTTTTATGTTTCAAATGGGGATAATAAAGGATATAATATATGCAAAACCACTGGCATCTGTAAAGAGGCACCACTCCATCATGTCCAACTCTTTTGGACTCAGGGGGGCTGTACCTGCCAGGCTCCTCTGTTCCTGGGATTTCCCAGGTGAAAACACTGGAGTGGGTTATCATTCCCTTCTTCAGGGGCTTTTCCCGGACCAGGGATCGAACCCAGGTCTCCAGCATTGTGGGCAGATTCTTTCCCATCTGAGCCACCAGGGAATCCTCTGGCATCTGTGAATGCCTGATAAATTGTAGTTCCCTTTCCTTACATTTGTATTGAGAATCACTACAATGGGTATAAAAAGTAATTCTGCACATGTAGAAACTGTGCTTCAGAATATGACCCCATGAGGAACTTAAGTAAACAAACAAGCAAACAACAAACAAAAATTTCCCATGGAGTATCACAGAATTTAGCACCTGAAAAATACAGTCTCATCAGCCTCCCAAGAATCTGTCCTATTTTCTTCCAGTTTCTTCCCCGTTATGGTTTGACTCTTAGGAAACCCAAACACTGAAAATATAATTATTTTAAAATTAAGTTTGAAGCAGCCACTTGTCCGGTCCTTTTGTTTATTTAGCTGAGCCGGGTCTGAGCTGTGGCCTGCAGGAGCCTCCGCTGTGGCATGCAGACTCTTGGCAAGTGGCATCTAGTTCCCCGACCAGGGATCGAACCCGAGCCCCACGCACTGGGAGCACAGAGTTTCAGCCACTGGACCACCAGGGAAGGCCCCTCGTCCTCCTCTTGTGGGGCTCTGTATCTACTGAGTTGTTCTTACTTCGAACATATATATTTTTAAACTTTTATTTTGAAAGAACTAGTTTCATAGGAAGTTGCAAAAAGAGCAAAGAGAGGCCCCGAGTCCCCTGGCTCCAGTTTCCCCTCTGGATCCCCGTCCATAACTAAAGGACCACGTCAGAGTCAGGCAAACGAGTGGGACGACGTGTGCACGCAGGGTTCTAGGCCCACTTGTCACACGTGTGACCGCCACTGCCAGCGAGACTCAGCACCGCCCCATCACTCCAAGGACCTCCCTTACAGCGCCCCTTTCCGGCATCCTCACTCCTGTCCTCCTCAGCCATCCTAACTCCTGGCAACCGCTAACCTGTCTGCCATCTTCAAGGCTGGGGCATTCTTAGAATATCGTGTGAAAGGAAGCAGACAGTACGACCTTTCAGAACTGACTTTTCACTCAACACATGACTCAGAACATGGTTCTGGAGACCCATCCAAGCTGGCGCTGGTGCAGTCCCTTCGCACTGCTGAGCAGTCCTCCAGCAATGTCACAACACACACTGCGTGTATTCCAGCAGCAGTGGGACACGGTCTGCACTCTAGCAGTAATGTGGCACTCACGCATTATTTAAACGACCCTCAAGCATTCTAAGTCACAGGTGAAGCTGCGAAGAGGACATTTTACCCAGATCGCTGCCTGTGACTGTGTGCTGGGCAGTGTTCAAGTACTGACCCACAGGATCCCCCAAAACAGCTCTCTGAGCTGGTGGCTGTGATCTGCCTTCCTTTACAGGCCAGGAAAGTGCGGCCCAGAGAGGTCAAGGCGCTTCTCTAAGGTCCAAAGCCAGGCAGTCTGGCTCAGTGCCCAGCCCTCAGCCCTGACCTCTGCTGTCACCTGCAAGCCCGTCCTGTGTTTCTGGAGCACGCACAGTGGAACCAGCTCTCCCTGGGGACCAACGCCACAACTGTCCCAGCAGATGTGACTCAACACGTTTAAACCAAGCAGGAGGAGCCAGATTCCTCAGGCTGAGCTTCCTGACTAAAGAGCATGTCTGCGGAAAGAATGCCAGACACCAAAGAATCAAATTTTACAGTCAGATTCACAGAGCCGAAAGACGAGTGGAAGCAAGGTGAACTATGTCCATGTGTGGGTGGCACCCGTGTTTTTGCATGGAATTATGTCAGATTCACTTTTTACAGTGGCTTTTTAAAAGTGTGTTTATCCATTTATTCTTGGCTGAAATGGGTCTTCGTTGCTGAGCCGGCTTTCTCGAGCTCAGAGGGCGAGGGCTTCTCCTGCTTTGGAGCACAGCCTCTGTGGCACGGGGGCGCCGTCCTTACGGCACACACGCTTAGTTGCTCCCAGGCCCGTGGGATCTTCCTGGACCAGGGATCGAACCCCTGTCCCCTGCAGTGGCAGGTGGATTCTTTACCGCTGGACCACTTGGGAAGCCCCTATAGTGCCTTTGTAAAAAAAAACACTTTATGGTTATAGATACATAATATCAAGTTAGCAGTTTTAAGCATTTTTAAGTGTACAGCTTGGTTATATTAATCACTTTGACAACACTGTGCAACCAGTATCACTCTCTTTTTCCAAAATCAGTCCAAGCAGAAGCGTTGTGTCCATTAAGCGGCACATCCCTATTCCCGTGGCACTTTGCACAGGAGCTGCTACCACTGGCTCTGCTTTCTGTTTCTGTGAATCTGGCTCTTCTAGTATTTCCTGTAAGTGGACTCAGACCACATTTGCATTTTTCTTGCTCTCTTTCACTTAATGTTTACAAGCCTCATCCGTACTGCCGCATGTATCAGATCGGCATTCTCTCTTAATGCCGAGTAACACTGTCCTGGGCGTTTAGCCACGGCGTGCTTATTTGCTCGTCTGTTGGTGGGCTCTGAGGTTGCTCCCACCGTTTGGCTCTTGAGAACGGCACTGCAGGGGACGCGGTGCACACACTCCTGAGCGAGTTCCTGTTTCCAGTTCTTTGGAGTTCCATCTAAGAGTACAACTGCTGCGTCACATGGTAATTCTATATTTAACTTTTTGAGGAACTGCCTGATTCCATTTTGGGGCAGAATGTTTCCAAAAAGGAGAAGAAGTAGACAATGAAAAAGAAACCACACCCAAACCTCACAGCCCAGGTCAGAAGAGGTGTTTTGCACTGATTACTGATTTTTTTCCCCTTCCTATCAAGCATTCCATCTGTGATTCTGCAGGTTAATCTTCAGAAAGAGACACTTAGAAAAACAGAGTTTGGGGTTTTCTTTTTTAAGCCCAGTCTTTTCTTCAGAAGTACTGATAAAGTAAGATTTCTCCAGAACTTGAAACTGTATCTTAAAACCGTGCTTGATACCAAAGCCAAAATTAGTCCCTTCCACTGAGTGTGACTTTGTTTTAATGTCTGAGGGTACACGTGAGTAACTGCACACCACTGCACGCTGGAACAATTTTAGGCAAACTGCAGATACATCCCTGTCCTCGAAGATATGTTTCTTTGAATTTTCGAACTTCCTGGCTAGAGCACAAGTCATCAGTTAGTTTTCTTCAGGAGACCTCACTTTATCAGCAAAGTACTATCCAGGTGGCTCAGTGGTAAAGAATCCGCCTGCCAATACAGGACCTGCAGGGGACTCGGGTTGCATCCCTGGGTCGGGAAGATCCCCTGGAGGAGGAAATGGCCACCCACTCCAATGCTTTGCCAGGATAATCCCAGGGACAGCGGAGCCTGGCAGGCTGCAGTCCATGCGGCTGAAAAGAGTCGGACATGACGGAAGTGACTGAACAAGCCGCTGCCTGTTTTAAGTGTACGACGGTGGATGTCGCACGTGCGAGCTTTCTAAGGTTGAAATTCAGTCCCCGAGGCATAATCAATCGAGGGTAAATTCTGTAGGAAACTCAAAAATATTTCAGGAATCTTAAATACTCCATATACAGATAGGGTAAGATACGCTTTCAATCCAAGGGACCAGCGCATGTGGTAAACACAATTCCCTAAAGAAACAGAAAAATAAAATAAAATCCACCCTGCCGCTCCACTCTGTGTACTTTGCCGTCCGTGTGCTCTTGACTTAAAAGCTCCTCCTCGCCAGTTCTGAGAAGCAATTTGTTATTTTCCTCTAAACCCCTCAGTTGTGGCAAGACTGTCTTCCCAGTTGAATCAAGCTGCTTCAAGAATGTGTTTGCGTGATACTTAATCCCTTGCTGGGAGCCCAGATAGGGTTTCTATTCAGAACTAGAAATGGCCTCTTTTACAAATTCCCCTTCCTAAGCAGGCCGCGATAATCCACATTTGGGGCCAGTAGCACCCTATCGGTGTATCTTTAAACAAGAGAAAAAGGCTCCACCTTGTATCGTAAATTTCAGCAACATCATCTCTGACCACAGGGGTGCTGTTCGAAGGAGCAGATACGGCCTGTCCTGGATCTCAGGGATACAGCAGAAACTTTCCAGTGCAGCAGTGGATAGCTGTCAGACCAGTGGCATGCAGACAGACTGGCTCTCGGGGAGCCTCAGTGGTGCTTGCCAGTTTCAGTGGCATAAACACTCCCACCGTGGTGATATCAGCCGAGGCAGAGTTGAGAAGATCCTTACAGATCAGCTCCCCAGAGCCGGCCCACGGGTCCCCAGGACAACATACTCTCAAAGTCGCCTTCAACTCAAGACATAAGAACCCACATCTCTTGAAAAAACACCATCCCACTCTTCCCAGGAGAAAGTTAAAAATGAGGTTTTGCTACAAAACTACTATCTCCGTCACCAAATCCCACGGGCTCTGATAATTCTTTCCGAGGAACAGAATTCACTTAAATTATTCCAAAGTTAATATTAAACCTCGATCTCCGTTCTGATCCAAAGTATACGAATCCTGAGAAATCAAATTTTTTTGTATTAAAAAAAAAAAAGCGTCTCGTTAGTGCCTCCCTGCTGTGGAATTAATCCCATTTAAAAATAATTGTCATATGCACTTTAGGACTTGGAGTTATTTTAACAAAATGTTCTTGTCATGTTGATGTCATTCTAATGACATGTTATTGGTATTTTGTTCTCAAAATGTGAATGTTTCCCAGGAAACTGGCCAGTGGGAAGGGAGCAGGGTGGGGAAGTGAGAATGGGTCAGACACTGCAAGCTGACATTTCTGCACAGCTCTTAGGGCTGAAGTCTTAGGGTAACTAAGATTTTCTAGGAAAGAAGGGCTTTCAGATTTCCTTGCCTTGACCAAAAAAAAAAAAAAAAAAAAATCCTTCTTTGGGATCCTTTAACCTTCTTTAGCATCCTAGGCAAGTTTCTGTGTAACATTTATGCAGCATTTTCCACGCAGAATTGGTGTTATTGATTTTTTCTACTTATTCAGTTAGACCAGGCTCTTCATCAAATAGGCAGTTGCTGTTGTTTTCTTAATCTCTTCGACTCTCTCCTGTGCCCAGGAAACACTAGATTTGTTTGTGGAATGAGTGCTGTGAACTATTTTCAAAATGAAAAGATACTATCAGGATCCTAGGGGACTCGCCTTTTTCATGAATTCACCCTCCACAATTGAGCCCCCTCTAAGCCCCCTCCTATTTCGGATTTATTTAGCAACCAACTTTATTGAAAGTTGCATAAGAGGTGGTGGTTTCTACAAATGGCTTAAGCAAATAATGAGGTGCTCCGTGTGGGTGAAGGTGGTGGGTTAATAGTGTGGGCAGGGAGCCAGGAGCGCGGGGCTGAATTGCAGCCCTGTCACTCCCCACTGAGAAAGGCCCTGCGTGCTTCGGAACGCCGGCTTGTTCATCTGTAAGCTGGGCTCATATCTAACGTTTCCATGCACCATAAAGCTTTAATGAGCTAACGAGTTAGATCTAGCAGGCGGACTGGTCCAGAGTATGCCTCATTCAGTAAGTGTTCCTGCCCCCTCCCTCCTCCTGACACCTGTCTCCCGACACCTACCTTTTTCTTCTCCCAGCTATTAAAAAAAAAAATTGCGGTAAAATATATGTAACATAAAACTTACCATTTTAGCCATTTTGAGTGTTTAGCTCGGTGGCACTAAGTACATTCACAGCTGGGCCACCATACTCACCATCCGTCGGCCAAACCTTTCACCGTCCCAGACTGAGACTCCGAGCCCATCGACAGTCACTCCCATCCTCCACCCAGCCCTCCATGACACGCGGGCCCTGACGCTCACCGTTCAGCTTTCTCCCTCTGTGAATTTAACTACTTTAGGTCCCTCCCATAGGTGGAATCATGCGTTATTCCTCTTTTGCATCTGGCTGATTTCCCTTAACACACAGTCTTCAAGGTCAATGCATTTGTATTGTATGTCTGAACTGAATTCTTCTTTTTGCGGGGGGTGGGGGTGGGGGCAGTTTGCTGTGTGGCTCGCAGGATCTTAGTTCCCTGACCGGGGACTGAACCCAAGCCCCAGCAGGGAAAGCGCCGTGTCCTAACCACTGGACCACCAGGGAATGCTCATGAATTCCATTTTTAAGGCTGAATAATATTCCACTGAACTATACACCATATTATGTTCATCCATTCAGCACTGGGCAGTTTCCACCTCTGGGCGTCTGTGAATCATGCTGCGATGAACACTGGTGTCCAAGAATCTGTTTCAGCCCTCCCCCGCCCTTCAAAAGTGTGTTTCATAGTTTCACCCAGAACATTGTTTGAACAACTGCAAACCTCCTTCCTGCTGTGGGTTTCCCATCTCCTCTGTCTAAGGGCAGCCCTGGCTGCGACTCTGCGGCCGTCCACTCAGCGGAACTGATCTCATGAAGTCTCATTCACCTTACACCTTCGGAACCGACCTCTTCATTGTCTGTCTCCAGGCCTTACAGTAAAAGACGCTCACGCCTCGGAAGCAAAGTCACGACCAACCCAGACAGCACATTCAAAAGCAGAGACATGACTCTGACAAAAAAGGTCCGTCTAGGCAAGGCCACGGTTTCCCAGTGGTCATGCATGGATGTGAGAGCTGGACTGTGAAGAAGGCTGAGTGCAGAACTGGTGCTCTTGAGCTGTGGTGTGGAGAAGACTTGATCTCGAGAGCCCCTTGCACTGCAGGAGATCCAGTCCATCCTAAAGGAGACCAGTCCTGGGTGCTCATTGGAAGGACTGATGCTAAAGCTGAAACTCCAATACTTTGGCCACCTCATGCGAAGAGCTGACTCATTGGAAAAGACCCTGATGCTGGGAAAGAGTGAAGGCAGGAGGAGAAGGGGACGGCAGAGGATGAGATGGTTGGATGGCATCACCGAGTCAATGGTCATGGCTTTGGGTGGACTCCAGGAGCTGGTGATGGACAGGGAGGCCTGAGGTTCATGGAGTGGCAAAGAGTTGGACACGACTGAGCAACTGAACTGAACTGAGGCCTTAAATATGAATTCCAGAAGAGTAAGGATTGGCCTTAACTGTATTCTGGCTCTTAGAACAGTGCTCCGCATAGTAGATGCTCAATAAAAACGTACCCAATGGCCGAGCGGTGCCTGGCCGCCGCCCACCACTGCCGCTGAGGGTCATCCGGACAAATGCCTGGCTGCCCCTCTGCAGCCGGAGGGCGAGCCGCGCTCCAGAGCCGCGGGCACCTAAGCAGTGCCCGGGAGCCCGCTGCGCCCCACCCGGCCCTCCGGGGCTCCCTCTGACACGCAGCCCGGATCTCCACCGTCAGGGCCAGCTCTGACTCACCTTCAGGGCGAGCGAGGCCTCGGTGAGGTCAGCACCCAGCAGAAAGACTGCCTTGCGGGGTCGGCTCAGCGGCCTGCCTGGTTTTCCATGAATTCATTTCTCTCCCTCTGTTTGTCTGTCTTTCCTGCTCCTGAAGTTTCACAGAGGCCCTCGGTGCGTGCAGCCCGGCGGCAGCAGACAGAGGTATACCTCGCCTCCTCCAGGCCTTTAGCAGGGCACGGGGCCTGGGGGCAGGCTAGACGGGGCCGCGGGCACTTGACCCTGGCACCCACTCTGCTCGAGGTCAAGGGGGACAGAGTGAACGCCCTCTGTCTACTCAAAAATGTGTTATGTGTCGGCGTCCCCAGTTAGCTCAGATTGGGGATAATCCATCAGCTGTATGCTGGGGTGAGTTACTGAGCCCCTGGGCCTTGGCGTCCTCATTTCTAGAATAATGCAGCCGGGTTAAGGACGAGAGCCCCGCAAATGTGCGTCTTGTGCGCGCGTGTGACACCCATGAGCTCCAGGTCCAGAGACCTCACCCCAGAAAGGGGCTCTGCAGGGAAGGCGGCTATCCCTGCGTGGCGCGGGGCAGGGGGGGGGGCCGATCCACTCAAAGAAACGGGAACCCGGGCCCCGGGTCTCAGAGGCCGGGGTGTGAGGGCGGCAGCGGACCCCACCGTTGTGCCCCTGGAAGAGGGGTTCTGCCCCGGGGATCCTTGGCGAAGCCTGGGGACGTGCAGGTGGTCCCAGAGCCGGGGGCTGGGGGGCGCTTCTGGCATCCGGTGGGTAGGGGCCGGGGTGCCACTGACCCTCCCACGAGGCACAGGCCGGCCCCCAGCTGAGAGCGGGTGTGCACGGGCTGACGGTGGGCGCGTGGGAGCCGGCCGCCCGCGGCGCCTCGAGGGACCGAAGTCGGGCCGGGACTCCCGCCCTGGACCCAGGACAGGCCCAAGCAGGATGCGCTCGCCGCCCCCACCTCCCCGGGTCCCTGCGCCTCCACCCACTCAAACCCGCAAGGTTCACCCGGTCACGCGGTGGCCGTTCCCGAGCACCCGGCTTCCCCCGCACCCGCAGCCGTCGGCAGTGCCGCCTGCGCCCTTCAGGGTTTGCGGCCCGGCCCTCCTCGCCAGCGCCCACCAGAGCTTCCCTGCAGGCGGACGGAGCGCAGGACCCGCACGCTGCCCCGGGCGGTCTGTTTACTGTTAGCTGATTTTGAGCAGGAAAGTTCAGAAATCAAGTCAGTCCTGTGAAACTTTTATAGGAAGTTGATTCCCTCTATGGTTACTGAATCCAGTGAGAAGTGGAGCCGGTGTTTTATCCGTCTTTGCTTTATTGGTTCATCTCTCTAGTACTTAGCTCCTCCTGCATTTCAAGTGTCTGTCTGTGACAGACAGCTAGTGATAAACAGCTCAGCTAGAACTTTTGTGGGGTTTTTTGCATTTTAATGAATTAATTCACTTAACTGAAGTATGGTTGGTGTACAGTGTTGTGTCAGTCTCTGCTGTACAGCCGAGCGACTCAGTTTTACACACACACATTGGTTTTCTAATTTTTTTTTCCATTATGGTTTATCCTGGGAGCTTGGATGGAGCCCCTTGCACCTCAGCTGGTTTAACTCTGAGTCTTTTCTGCATCATGCCCGTGACTTTCCACGCAGGCTTTCTTCCGCTTTTCTAGCCACTGGTGGGAACAGGTTTAAACACAACAAACAAAAAAACCTTCCGTAGACTGAACTCTTCTAGAGTCCAGGACCTCAGGTAAGAGTTTCAAGGCTTGGGGTAAAGTTATTCCCATTTAATGGATGAGGATTACAAGCCTGAGGGAGACGAAGCAACTCGCTTAATTTCCAAAACAGACTCTTGCGAGTAGGCTCTGAAGCAGGAGCTGGAAAGGGAAGGACTGGGAGTCTGGGGTTAGCTCACGTGGACTGCTGTATACAAGGTGGAAAAGCAACAAGGCCCTACTCTAAGCAGAGCGAGGAAACTATCCAATATCCTGTGATAAACCAGAATGGAAAAGAACATAGGAAAACAGCAAGGTGGGACTTCCCCGGTGATGTAGTAGGTAAGAGTCCGCCTGCCAATGCAGGGGACAGAAATTCAATCCCTGGCCTGGAGGATTCCACAAGCCGAAAAGCAGCTAAGCCTGTGATCCACAGCCACCGGCACGGCACTCAAGAGCCTGCAGGCCCGACCGCAGAAGCCCACGAACCTACTGCCTGTCCGCAACAAGGGGACCCCCACACCCCACGAAGATAGCCCCTCTCGCGGCCACAAAGACAGCCGCCGCTCACCGCAACTAGAGAAAAGCCCGCACACAGCAACAAAGACCAGCGTGGCCGAAAATAAATAAAATTATAGAGAAAAATAGAACATCTGTATGTGTGTAGCTGAGTCAGTTTGCTGTACAGCAGAGATTGGCACAACCTTGTAAATCAACTATACTTCAATTTAGAAAATGTTGGAAAGATACATTAATACGGTAATTACATATTTTATTTCGGGGGATACTATTTAACCTTTTAAATACCCTATTTATGTAAAAAAAAACAATACTTGCCACGATACATAAAGTACAAAAGGTACCGAATCTCTTTCTAACCCTGTTTCAAGTGACCCTAGTTCCTACTTAGGAGAAAAACCTATCTTACAAATTCCCCCCTGTATTTCCACAGTCATTCTGCGGATATCCAAGCAGTTTCTGTGCTGTGTGCCGTGTTCTCGTCTGTTTCTATTTCACAGTGCATTTTGGAGATTGCGTCATATCAGGGAAGTAAGCCCTTCCTCATTCTTTTTTTAATTGCAGCATAATATTCCTCTTTGACTCATGTAACCTGTCTGCCATGGATGAGAATTTAAATAATTTCTGCCCCTTTCCTCTGACAAGCAGTGCTGCAATAAGCAGCCTTGTCCAGTCGTCCGTGTGTGGGGGAGTGCATCTCAAGAACAGCTGCCAGGAGTTATGCAAACATTTTAGAGAAAAGGAACAGTGAAGCTCCGCTACCGCTCCCGTTCAGCCCGTGAGAGGGGCAGCACCTGCTCTCAAGTTTCCGCATTTTGGGGGAGGACCACGTTCAAGAAGAGGCTTCATTCTCCAGGACAACAGAGGCAAGAGAGCAGGCTCCAGATAGCTAATCTGGCAATAACGGTCTCCCGAGGCCAGACAGGCAGGCAATTGTACCAATGCAGTCTACATAGTTGAGAAGTGACTTGAAAGAACCTGGGGTTGGTAGCCATCTGCCTGACGCTCACACAAGGGGTTTTCGCAGGAGCGTGGGCCTTTCTTTCCCTTAAAGCCCTCATGTTCGCCTCCAGGCTGATCTGGGCTTGAAGAAAGATGTCTCCTTGCCTTTGCCTCTGTCCACCAATAGAAGAAGAGAGCTTGTTCTGCTTGATAGCTTTTAAAAATGTTCTTTAAGACATTTTTATGGCTTGTGAAATCCAATTTTTCATTTTACTTGGAAAGAAAGACTTTATTTCATCATCTCACAAGCTTTTTTATACCACTCTCAGCTTGGAGTAATTATCTATGCTATTCACAAACTTATTCTTCAAAGCCCAGAGCAAGGACTCTGCCATCAGTAGATATATTGATAATTAGTAATGATAATCAAACTAGAATACCTACCTTTGACTGTGTGGATCACAATAAACTGTGAAAAATTCTGAAGGAGATGGGACTACCAGACCACCTGACCTGCCTCTTGAGAAATCTGTATTCAGGTCAGGAAGCAACAGTTAGAACTGGACATGGAACAACAGACTGGTTCCAAATTGGGAAAGGAGTAACTCAAGACTGTATATTGTCACCTTGCTTACTTAACTTATATGCAGAGTACATCATGAGAAACGCTGGGCTGGATGAAGCACAAGCTGGAATCAAGATTGCCAAGAGAAATGTCAATAACCTCAGATATGCAGATGACACCATCCTTATGGCAGAAAGCGAAGAACTAAAGAGCCTCCTGATGAAAGTGAATGAGGAGAGTGAAAAAGTTGGCTTAAAGCTCAACATTCAGAAAACGAAGATCATGGCATCCAGTCCCATCGGGTCATGGGAAATAGATGTGGAAACAGTGGAAACAGTGTCAGACTTTATTTTTTTGGGCTCCAAAGTCACTGCAGATGGTGACTGCAGCCATGAAATTAAAAGATGCTTACTCCTTGGAAGAAAAGTTATGATCAACCTAGATAGCATATTTAAAAGCAGAGACATGACTTTGCCAACAAAGGTCTGTCTAGTCAAGGCTATGATTTTTCCAGTGGTCATGTATGTATGTGAGAGCTGGACCATAAAGAGGGCTGAGTGCCGAAGAATTGATGCTTTTGAACTGTGGTGTTGGAGTAGACTCTTGAGAGTCCCTTGGACTGCAAGGAGATCCAACCAGTCCATCCTAAAGGAGATCAGTCCTGAGTGTTCATTGGAAGGACTGATGCTGAAGCTGAAACTCCAATACTTTGGCCACCTGATTTGAAGAACTGACTCATTTGAAAAGACCTTGATGCTGGGCAGGATTGAGGGCAGGAGAAGGGGACAACAGAGGATGAGATGGCTGGATGGCATCACTGACTCGATGGACATGAGTTTGAGTAAGCTCCAGGAGTTGGTGACGCCCAGGGAGGCCTGGCGTGCTGCAGTCCATGGGGTCGCAAAGAGTCGGACACGACTGAGCGACTGATCTGAACTGAACTCTTGAGAATTTATTGCTTTATCCTTTCATTCTACAATCCTTCCCGCACCCCAATGTTTGTTTACTTTGGCTGCACTGGGTCTTGGTTGTGGCATGCAGGATTTTCGTTGCGGCATGCAGGATTTTCGTTGCAACGTGCTGGCCTCTCTCCTGTTGGCCGCGAGGCTCCCGAGCGCATGAGCTCAGTCGCTGCGGCGCGTGGGCTTCTCGGCTGCAGAGCGCGGCTCCAGAGCGCCGGCCTCGTTGCCATATGGCATGTGGGACCTTGGTTCCCTAACCTGGGATCAAACTTGTGCCCCCTGTGTTGGAAGGCAGATTCTTAACCACTAGACCACTAGGGAACTCTCTCATTCTACAATCTTGTGAAATTAAATTCCTACTCTGTATGTGTTGCAGAGAGAAAAGCTGAGGTTTGATTTAACGGGCGGGGGGTTAAATTATGCTTAACCCCCCACAGTGAGTAAATAGTAGAGAATCTGGATCTGGGTCAAAACAGATGCTCTGGAAAATACGGTAGCTCTGATCCTCTGCCAGGGGTGATGCTGCCTCCTGGGCAATTGGACAATGTCTGCTGGCATCCTTGGTTGTCATGACGGGTGGAGGGGGATCTGGTGCTGGCAGCTGGTGTGTAGAAGACAGGGATGCCGCTAACGCTGTTCAGTGCACAGGTCAGCCCCACAGCAGAGACTTTTCCAGCCCCAAATGTCAGAAGTGCCATGTTTGAGAAATTGTGTGATACACGAGCAAGTCATTCAAACCAAAGCATTTCAGACTGGTATTCATATCCTCTGTTTTTCTGGGAGCCATAAATTCAGATTAAATACAATGTGATCAATAGGATACGGTATGAATGGTATCAACTTGAATGGTATGAATTTAAGGTAATGTGACATAAAACATTAAAAATATCTGATCACAAATTTGATATATTGTGCATTTCCTCTCAAACTAAAATTTGGTCCAGAAACACAATTTCAGAGCTGTCACATTGAGGGCACAGGTATAGTGGTGTCTGGTGTAGCCACATGACGGTGCCGGTGAGCTGGCAAACAGAAGTGTTTTGATCTGTGAGTTATTCAGGTGCAAATCCATTTCAAACATATGTTTGCCCTGTACTGAGGACTGAATGAAAGAGAGGCGTGCAGACTCTTATGTGCCTGCGGGTACATAAATAATGTTTGATTTGTCTCAACCTATAGAGATTTGCTCTAAAATATCATTTCACCAATACCCTAGGGCTTGCGCATAATTCTTCTCGGAAATTATTCCTCAGATAATTTGCACTCATCAAACTTGTAATTATTCCAACAAATAGGAAGTTGCCTTTGAATGAGACTATTTCCAGAGCATACAAAGCGGGGTGATTTTAGATTGTTCCCGCGTCTCGGTCCCCGGCAACGTCTGTGAGCATCTGGAGGCGGAAAGCGTCTGCTCTTTAGCGCCCGGCATTGCCATTGTCCTGACAGATGCTGGAGGACATCGGGTTGCCCAGCCCGCACAGCAGATGCCCGCGAGGTGCCCGTGCGCCTCAGACGCCCCTTGGCTGCCCTCTGTTCGTCGGCACTGTGGCAGGAGCGGCGGCTCAGAAGCCGCACTGGTGGGGCGCTTCCTGGCTCACCCGTCACCCCTCAGTTCAGCACAGGAGTCACTGTGAGGCACAGTGTGTTTCTCCAAAAGTAAAAAGGGAGACTGTAAAGCAGGGCTCAGCAAACCTTTTCTGTGAAGGGCCAGCTATTCACTGTTTTCGGCTTTGTGGGCCAGATGGACTCCACTGCAATGACTAAACTCTGCCCTGGTGGTGTGAGCGCAGCCGTCGTAGACGTAGACCACAGACAAGTGAGCATGGCTGTCTGCCAATAAAGCTTTATTGACAAAAGCAGGCAAGGGGCCTTGTTTGTCAACTCCTGCAGGAGGAAATGACAACCCACTCCAGTATTCTTGCCTGGGAAGTCCCACAGACAGAGGAACCTGGTGGGCAACAGTCCATGGGGTTGCAAAGAGCCGGACACGGCTGAAGTGACTCAGATATGAACAGACAGGTATAAAGAGATACTTGAAGCGTAGCTGAGAATGCTGACTTCCTCTCCACCACCCATTCCTCTCTCTTCTTTAAGATCAGAACTTTATACTGCTGAGGCCAGCAAGGTCTCCTCTTCAGTATATCTATATCCCAGTCTCTCCTGCGGAAAGGCGTCATTCTCGAAGTGAGAGCAGAAAATATAAATGAGGCATCTGGGAATGCTCTGTAAAGAGGACTCATCTAACTAGCAGAAGCTGTTTTGCATTTGACCTTTCTCTCTTTTCATGCCTGGAACATGCGGATGATTTTTGGAGCTAATGTGGCCGTTTTGTGATTAAGAGAAGAAGTCCAAGAACATGTCAGAAACCTTAGCCTCTACATCTATAAGCCAATGAAACAAAGCCTGCAGCAGCTGACTCTGAACCTGCTATATGAAAGAAACAACCTTTATATATACTTAAGCTGATGTTGAAATTGAGTCTATTTCCTGCATAACGAAAATTCTGATACATGTTATAATAGACGCATAGTGCAGCTTACAAATAGATGTAACATAGTGAGTTATGACTATTTTAACCATGAAAAGGCAGTATTTCTGATTCAAGACCTTGTCCATCCAGATCTGATGGCCAGTCATGAGTCTAATACTGACCTTAGATAATTACTCTTTCTATACTTCAGCTTTCTCTCCTTCAAAATTGGGATAGAAATATTACACGGCTTAATGGTATTGTCAAAAGACTTCAATATGACAACGGATGTATAAAGCAACTGGCAGATGGTAAGCACTCAAAAACTATTCATTATTAACGCGATTACTGTTACTCATTATTTTGTTGATCTGGTGAATGTTCACTTCTTTGAAACAAGGATGTATATGAGAATAGTTGGTGATGACTTTTTTCCCATCCTCACTTTTCAGGTGTCCCCTTTATCACTAGAACAATACATGGAAATCCACCCACCATCTTGAGGTTTTTAATAGTTATTAGATGTCTGACAGTGCTAGGTGTGGGGTTCTCAAGATGAGTAAGGCAGTTCCTGTCTTCTGTGGGCAGTGGCAACCTGGGCAACAAGTAGATGCAATTATCAGGTGGACGATGGAAACATGAATGGCGTTCAGCGGGAGAAACAAAGAAGGTGTTCATTTTTGCATTGCCGACGGAAATGGTCTGAAACTCTAGAGGAGCTGTGTGTGAAGTATGAGTAATGAAGAGGGGCAGCTGATGCCATGTTATTAGTAACTAAGGATAAGAAGAGGAAAAGTGGAAGCCTCAAGAAAACCCGTGAGAGAGTCTTCCTGTCTCTCCTCGTTTCCCTCCGCAGCCCTGCGCTCCGCGGGCGCCTCTCTCGCCGCAGGCACAGCCCTCGCGGCTCCGGGTTTCTGCCCGGTGCAGCCAATGGGAGGCGGCTTGCAAGAGCCGGGAGGAGGAAACCGCGGGCGGGGCGTTTCTCTCCCGAGTTTCCTCCCGGCTCCAGGTCGGCAGCTTCCTCCCGCTGGGGGACAGGCTCCTGGCGGGGCTGGCCCGCCGCTGCCGTCCGCAGGCGTGGGCCCCGCAGCCCGCCTCCGCCTCTCCCGGGCGTGGGCCGCGTCGGCTCCGTGTTCACACGACTGGCCGCGGGGTGTCCCCATCTCGGGTGCCTTCCTGTTAATCCTGCTCCCATCTTTGAAATCCTCCCTTTGTGCAAGTCTCCGTGAACACCTACGCTATTTCACGGTGGTAACTGTCTCCAGCTGGGATCTTGACAAACTCGGTTGCCAACGAGGGTGAGATCTGAGGGATTCTGGCCAAGTGTGATGCAGTAGGGAGGGCTGGTGACTGCGGAAAACAGACGTCAAAGTGGCAGCTGCTCCTCGGCTCTGCCTGCTGGTGCCACTGAAGGTATGATTCCAGTCCTTGGATCTGATTGATCAGTTCAGTTCAGTTCAGTTCAGTCACTCAGTCGTGTCCGACTCTTTGTGACCCCGTGAATCGCAGCACCCCAGGCCTCCCTGTCCATCACCAACTCCTGGAGTTCACTCAGACTCACATCCATCGTCCATTGAGTCTGTGATGCCATCCAGCCATTTCATCCTCTGTCGTCCCCTTCTCCTCCTGCCCCCAATCCCTCCCAGCATCTGAGTCTTTTCCAGTGAGTCACGTCTTCGCATGAGGTGGCCAGTGGACACCAAAAATACGCATTTTCAAGATTGTTGGTTTGTTCTTTCTGTTTGGCTGCACCATGCAGCACGCAGGATCTTAGTTCCCAGAGCAAGGATTGAACTCACGTCCCCTGCATTGGGACAGCGGAGTCCTAACCTCCAGATGGCCAAGGAAGCCCCCAAATACATATTTTAAAAGAAGAAATGTTCCTACTTACAAAAATGCTCTGTGGGCCAAAGGAAAAAATGTTTAAATTTGACCTGTGGCTGCTACTGCTATAAACCAAGAGCGCTGGTCATCAGGGGAACAGACTGCTCTCCACTAGCACTAATGACGGAGAAGGCGATGGCGCCCACTCCAGCACTCCTGCCTGGAAAACCCCGTGGACGCAGGAGCCTGGTAGGCTGCAGTCCATGGGGTCGAGAAGAGTCGGACACGACTGAGCGACTTCACTTTCACTTTTCACTTTCATGCGTTGGGGAAGGAAATGGCAACCCACTCCAGTGTTCTTGCCTAGAGAATCCCAGGGATGGGGGAGCCTCATGGGGGCCATCTATGGGGTCGCACAGAGTTGGACACGACTGAAGCGACTTAGCAGCAGCAGTACTAATGATTGTCACCTCATGCCAACACAGCACACATTATTTTGTTTAATCCTTTCAACAACACCAACTCGAGGGAGGCTGTTTCCCTCCTTGTACGGAGGAGGGTGTGTGTGTGTGCCCGCGTGTTCAGTCACTCAGTCTCGTCCGACTCTTGTGACCCCGTGGACTGCAACCCACCAGGCTCCTCTGTCCATGGGGTTCTCCAGGCTAGGATACTGGAGTGGGCTGCCATGCCCTCCTCCAGGGGATCTTCCCGACCCAGGGATGGAACCCGCGTCTCTTACGACTCCGGCACTGGCAGGCGGGTTCTTTACCACTATCGCCACCTGGGGAGCCCACAGAGGAGCACACTCGTGTATAAATAATTCCCAAGAGGCCACGTGGTTCACCGGAGGCTGTGTCTAGGTAAGAGCCCACAGGGATGCTCTGGGGCTTGAGTTCTCCAGCTCGGCCTCTCTCCTCCTCCTTCCTTTTTGGTCGCACGGCACATGGGCTCTGAGTTCCCCAGCTGGGGGTCGAGCCCACCCCGCCGGCACTGGACGTGCAGAGTCTTCACCGCTGGGCTGCCAGAGAAGCCCTCTTCTGCCTTGCTGACCAGCTGGGTCACTGAGCAAGGCACTGGGGCTCAGCATTCTGCATCCTTATGTCTGTGACTGAACCATTTTTTTCACTGGGATCTTCTGATCTTAACCAGTTGTCTGGGGTCCACAGACAATACCCATGCGTGTCAGTTCAGTAATGGGCCCTGTGGACTGTAGTCCGCCAGGCTCCTCTGTCCATGGGGTCCTCCAGGCAAGAATATTGGAGTGGGCTGCCATGCCCTCCTCCAGGGGATCTTCCCGACGCAGGGATCGAATCTGCATTTCTTTACATCTCCTGCATTGACGGGCAGGTTCTTCCCAAATAGCGGGAAAGCCCCACTAGCTAATAGACAGATGATTTCTGGAGAGGTCTATGGGCTTCCCTGGTGGCTCACATGGCAAAGAATCTGCCGGCAATGCAAGAAACCTCGGTTCTCTCCCTGGGTTGGAAAGATCCTCTGGAGAAGGGAATGGCTGCCCTCTCCAGTATTCTTGCCTGCAGAATTCCATGGACAGAGGACTTGACAGGCTACAGTCTGGAGAGAGGTCTAGGAAATGTTTGAAATTATAGGCACTTTTTAAATATGCACGTGTACCTTTTGCTGAGGAGCCATACTGTAGCTTTCACGAGTATCTTTGATGGAGAACCATCTGTCAGGGTGTTGGACAGAAAATTAAAAAAAAAAAAGCCAGACCCACTAGAATGGATAAAAAAAGATGGAAATAACAAGTGTTGGTGAGGATGTGGAGGAATTGGAAAAGAACCCTTATATGTTGCTAGTGGGAATGTAAAATGGTGCAATTATTTTGAAATACAGTTTGGAAATTTTTCAAAAATTTAATATAGAGTTACCATGTGACCCCCCCATTCCACTCCTAGATATATACCCAAGAGAGCTGAAAGCACACATCCACACAACAACCTGAACTCAGATGTCATAGCAGCACTGTTCATAGAGGCACGAGGTGGAAACAGGCCAAACGCCCGTCAGCTGAAACGTGGGCCATGCACATGACCGAGGACGATCTGAAACAGAGGAGAGTCAAACATGTAAAGAACTTGACCACAGACGCTGGGGGCTCCCGGGGGCTCGCTGCTACAGGAGTCGCCGCGACCGGAGGAGCCCACGTGCCTCGGGAGCCACGCCGGTGCGCCACAGCTGCTGAGTGGGTGCTCCAGGGCCTGGGAGCCACACCAAGAGAACGGAAGTCGCTCGGTCGTGTCGGACTCTTTGCCACCCCATGGACTATACAGTCCACGGAATTCTCCAGGCCAGAATATTGGTGTGGGTAGCTGTTCCCTTCTCCAGGGGATCTCTCCAACCCAGGCATCGAACCCAGGTCTCCCATACCACAGGCAGATTCTTTACCAGCTGAGCCACGAAGTAAGCCCCAAAATACTGGAGTGGGTAGACAGTATAGCCCACCAGGCTTCTCTGTCCATGGGTTTTCCCAGGCAAGATTACTGGAGCGGGCAGCCTATCCCCTCTCCAGCAGATCTTCTCGACCCCGGAATCAAAGCAGGGTCTGTAGCATCCCAGGCAGATTCTTTACCAGCGGAGCCCCCAGCAAAGCGACAGGAGAAGCCACTGCAATAAGAAGCCCCCTCACCCCAATGAGGACCAGCCCCACTCACCTCAATGAGGACCAGCCCCGCTCACCCCAATGAGGACCAGCCCGGCTCACCACAGTGAGGACCAGCCCCGCTCACCGCAATGAGGACCAGCCCCGCTCACCTCAATGAGGACCAGCCCGGCTCACCCCAATGAGGACCAGCCCCGCTCACCCCAATGAGGACCAGCCCCGCTCACCGCAGTGAGGACCAGCCCCGCTCACCGCAGTGAGGACCAGCCCCGCTCACTGCAGTGAGGACCAGCCCCGCTCACCGCAGTGAGGACCAGCCTCATTCACCCCAGTGAGGACCAGCCCCGCTCACCGCAACTAGAGAGAAACCCACGCAGCTCTGAAGACCCAGGGCAGCCAAAAACCCTGAAAACGTTGCGCTGGACTGTCCTGGTGGTCCAGTGGTTAAGAATCTGCCTGTCAATGCAAGAGACATGGGTTCCATCCCTGGTCTGGGAAGATCCCATCTTCTGTGGAGCAACTAAGCCCATGCACCACAGCTACCGAAGCCCCCACACCCGACAGCCTTTAAAAAGGAAACCAGCCAAGTGTAAAAAGCCGGTCACAAAGGACCACCTATTGTATAGTTTTTATAAGAAATGTCTAGAAAAGAGGGAAATCAATAAAAAACGACATATTCATGAACTGAAGGTTAGAAAAATCTGTGTCCCTTAATCACTAACTCATCTGTCCATCCCTGCACCAACACAGCCTTGGACGCCACTGAGCACGCTGTGCTGAGACGCAAGGATAAAAGGTGTAGTCCAGCTCGTTCCTTCCAAGAGCTGATAGCTTTTTCGGGGAGAAGACTTTAAACAAACAGGTGAACGAGAAGCCGCAGCTGGGACAAGTGTAACAAGTGAGGAGTGGTGGTATGAAATTATGGATAACCTGAAGAACCTGGCTTGGTCCTGGGCTAAGGGCATTCAAGGAAGGCAACTCAGAGCCCAAATCTGGAGGTGAGATGGAAGTGGAGGTTGGAAGGAGAGAGCCTTCTCATCAGGGGGCAGCAGGATGCGGAGCCTGACTCTGTGGCGGGAAGCGGCCTGGGCCACCAGGAGAAGACCTGTGTGATGGAGCCCAAAGGTTAGCCGGGGTGGCAAGAGAGAAGCCGGAGGCTGGCGCCGGGCCGGGCCGGGGCTCTCGGGGTCTCAGGTTATTGGTTAAAATGTGTCCCTTCAAAGAGGTACATTGAGGACTTCTGGGAGGTCCATCGGTCACTTTCCAACGCAGGAGGTGTGGTTCCACCCCTGGTCCAGGAGCTCAGGTCCCACATGCCTCAGGACCAGAAAACCCAAAAAACATGAAACAGAAGCAATACTGTAACAAACTCAATAAAGACTTTTAAAATGGTCCACATAAAAAAGTCTTTTAAAAAAAGACTATTGATGTCCTGTGTGTGCTCACTCACTCAGCTGTGACCCAATGGACTGTAGCCTGCCAGGCTCCTCTGTCCGTGGGATTATTTACAAGCGAGGAACACTGGAGTGGGTTGCCATATCCTTCTCTAGGGGATATGTGAGACCCAATGGACTGCAGCACACCAGGCCTCCCTGTCCATCACCATCTCCTGGAGTTCACCTAAACCCATGTCCATCGAGTCGGTGATGCCATCCAACCATCTCACCTTCTCTCGACCCCTTCTCCTCCTGCCTTCAATCTTCCCCAGCATCAGGGTTGTTTCCAATGAGTCAGCTCTTCACATCAGGTGACCAAAGTATTGGCGTTTCAGCTTCAGCATCAGTCCTTCCAATGAACACCCAGGACTGATCTCCTTTAGGACGGACTGGTTGGATCTCCCTGCAGCCCAAGGGGCTCTCAGGAGTCTCGTCCAGCACTACGGTCCTCCGGCGCGCAGCCTTCTTCATGGTCTGTACCACTAGTGCCTCGGCATCTCAGAATATGACTGTATTTGGAACCAGGGCTGGTGCAGGTGTGATTAGTTACGACGAGGTCGTATGGAGTAGGGTGGAGGGGCACCAAGACAGACACACAGAGGGCAGGCTGTGCGATGACGCAGGCGGAGACTGGCATGATTCGGCTGAGGGCCCGGGGCCTGCCAGGAGGGCCGGCCCGCTGGGGAGAGGCAAGGAGGGCCTCTGCACCGCGTTCAGAGCGGCCTGCCCGGCTGAGCCTGCACTTTAGACTTTAGACTTCCAGGCTCCAGAACTCGGAGGCAATACCCTTCTGTTGTTCTAAGCTAGTTCCTTATACTTTGTTACAGCACCTGCAAGAAAGGAGGTCATCATAGCGAACAGAATTGGGGGCTTTTGTCCCAAGGGCGTGGGGAAGGCGTCCATGGCAAGAACTGAAGGCGGGTGGGGAGGAGAGTGGTCCGGCTACCCTGGAAGACGAGAAGGAGGCGAGAGTGCGTGTGCTGAGACCAGTTAGGCGACTGAAGGGGACTAGTTAGGAGCCTACAGGGAGGCTAGTAAAGAGGTTGGTTGCCCGGAAGAGACAACAGTAGTTTGGAACAGGGATTGAGGCTTCACGAGGAAGCTGAAAGAACGGACCTGGGTCCCTCATGTGAGCGAGACACAGAGGCGAGTCAGCGAGAGGCGGATTCAAGACTTCAGGCTGCTCAGTTGGAGGAGAGCGGTGCCAATCACGGAGCTGCGGGGAAGACAGACTCCACAGGGTCTGACACCGGATCTGATACAGTGACACACCCCTGCACAATAAAGCCCTTTTTCTTTACATATACAGGATCGGAATATATACACTCTGCAATGCCTTTTATCGTCACTGAATAAAGTTTCTGGGTGTCTGTATATAAATCAGCGCAGAGATGTTGACCTCTTTCTTATGAATGACTGCCTGATAATCCATTGTGAGGATGCAGCTTAACAATTAATTGTAAATATTTGTTTATTTACTTGGCTGGGCCAGGTTTTGGTTGTGGCACGGAGGATCTAGTTCCCTGAAAAGATCGAAGCTGGGCCCCCAACACTGGGAGCACAGAGCCGTAGCCTCTGGACCATCGGGGAAGTCCTGGCTTGATTTATTGAACCAATCTCCTATCGAGGCATTCAGGTTGTCTTCAGATGTTAGATTGTTTGATGGCAGGACTTTCACATTTTCAAAAAACTTGACCCCCTAAAAGAAATATTTTTACACGGACAGCCAGCATGCACGTGTATAACCCAGACACATACACATACATGCACAGCACATATATATTTATCAGAATTTCTGTAAACAGTACTTACCCTTCCCGTGTGCGGTGTGCTCCGCTCCATGAAGAAAGTGCTGGTTGCGACCCGCTGCTGGCTCTCACCACCTCCAGGTAGGTCACAGCCTGCAGTTTGAAGAACACCTTCAGCGCATATTTATTAAAGGAAAAGCAAAAATGCTTACGAGTTATTTAAACTTTACAAAGTGGGCTAGGAATGATTATTCTTCTCATTTTTCAGATCTCAAAGGTGAGGCACAGACAGGGTGGACAAGTTGTCCAAAATCACGAGCTAGCATGTGGGGGGCGCCACGCATCAGATCCCAGCCGCCTGACAGCAGTTTATTTTCTTGACCATCAGCTTTCAGTACTTCCTCTAGCCTTAGGACTTGACCTGAGACAAGCCAAGTATTTAGACATGCACGGTTCTAAATAGCCTAATTCAGGGTTTTACTCTATCTCACTTGCGGTACGTCCATTCCTTTACAAGACGGTCAAACAACAAGGTGAGCACACACTGCTATTCACACACCTTGATGACCACAGAAACTAGTTAGAAAGTCCTCACATTTGTGAATCTCCTCCCGCAACTCGGCATCAGCAGGACACACCCAGAGTCCGGACCCCAAACCCTCCAAAGATCGGTGACGACCCCTAGCAGCACTGCACTGTAGTAAGATTTCAGAAGCACTTCTGATTCAGATGGAGTGGGGGGCTTCTCCATTATTTATTGATTTCTCCCCAAAGTTATCAAGTTCTAAAGCCTAATTATCAGTGTACTAGCGGAGACGTTTGGAGAATCATAAGCCCCTTTAGCTAATGCATGGCATATGTCGGAGGGATCCGGCTAATTCACATATCTGTCTGCACCATTAACAGAGAAGGTTACATGCCAATTATCTAGGCTTCAATCAGCCCGTGTGGATACAATAGAGGCAGTGTTCACACACTTGACGTGCCACATTCCTCCTCCAGCAGAAGCAGCTGGGCCAGATAAAGACCACTGGGGTTTGAATAGTTAGGAATCTCCTCCACAGAACGCTGGGCCGGGGACTCGATTGCTACATCCATGGCAGGTATCTTTAACCCGGTTTCTTTTGAAAAATGCCTCGGGTTTGTACTTCACCGCTCTTTCAACATTTCCTGTTCAGGCTTGTTGGGTGGGTGGGTGGAGGTGCTGAGGAAGAAGACAGAGACAAAGACACAAATAGCTTAACGACAAAGGAGAGAATGAGAGGAAGGGGTGAATGGATTCCTATAAATGACCCACAGGCACTTTCTGGTGCCCAGTGTTAGAACCGGGTAGGCTGAGGCATTTTCCCCTTAAGATTTCAGCCTTGTGTGTTCAAAAAAGATTCGTGTGTGTGTGTGTGTGTGTGCATGTACATAGCTATAGATTTCACCTCCATTTTTTCCTTTTTTTTTTTTTCTTTAAATTTTCGTTTGTTTCCCCTTCTGCTTCGGAAACTGGACTAGAAGTGCTGTGATCTCATCAGAAAACGCTGCTTCCGGTGGCACTTTGAACCCAGGAACAGAAGCACAGTGTCTGGAACCACTGGAGAGAGCCCCGGGTCCCCTGAGAGCCGAGGGCGACTTTTTGGTGGCTGGGAGCGGGCAGCGATCGGCGGCGCGCGGGTGCTGGGGGAGGGGAGGCGACACCTGAGCCTGCAGCCGCGCTTCCTGCCCCTGCGCCTCCCGGTCTCAGGTCGCCGTGCGGAAACAGCGCGGCTCCCCACCTGCCTAAGGTCGCACAGCCCGGCAGGCACGGCTGCAGACAATGCACACCAGCCAGTGCCAGGCCCTGCCTCCCAGGCTGTTTCATTATTCCGCTGACATTACCCAAATATGCGGCAGACTGCGATACCGTAAAAAAAAATCACCAACAGCTAATAGACACCAGGCAGATACCGCGCGCCAGCCGTGGTTTTGTGTGCTATTTCAGCCCAGCGTGTATTTTTCCCCACCCTCCCGGATGAAAATACAGTAATTAACTCCATGCAGTGGGGGGATGGGGGAGGGAACTCGTTTTTTTTTTTTCCTCCCTAGACTTGAAAAGAAATTCTGGCAGATAATTTGGCTGAACATGAAAAGGGAGAGGCTGCTTACAGCCGTCCAAATAAAGTGCTAGGTTGGTGAAGCTCCACAGGCTGAGCTGGTTATTTTACCGCGTGAAAAGCAGACATTTATCTGTTCCCATGGAGATGTGTTTTCTGCTAGTGAATCGGGCACCGAGGACAATAGCCGGTAGACTTTTTTTTTTTCATCTTGAGAGACAGTCCTGCTTTATTTTAACGTTCCACCTCCATTTAAAGGACTCTAAACGGAGTGTCCGAAATACCTGCAAGCGTAGCCATTATCATTTCAAGAGACCCAAATTAATGAGAAACTTCAACTGCCAAGCAAGAAGACTGGGGGGGGGGTGACCACTCCTCCAGTTTCACGTCCTTATTTGTATGTCTCTCCTTATTTGTATAAATTTGGCTTCTCGACTTGACCCCTCCCTCCCAGATAAAATAATAAGGTCATGACTTACATGTTGAAAATTTCCAAACAACTGTTGGGACCTTTCAAACAGAACATCATAGAAGCAAGACAACACTGGCCCAGAAAAGAGAACAAAAAACAAAACCAAAACCTAAAGTGCTGGAAGGTGGAGAAGTGGTAAACTTGGCTGAAACATGTTCATGCAGAAATGATTAGGGCTGCTGTTTGACCTTCGGTGTTTGTTATCAGTCCCCAAAATCCAGATCATGTCCGTGTGCAAAGCATGTTTACTTCGGTGGTGAACTGCCCTGTAAGCCCCTGGAAACTGGGACCCACATAGAGACCCAGAACTCTTCTTTCAAGAGTGCTCCCCCACTCCGTCTTCACACACGCCTAGTGCAGAAGTGTAGGAGGTCTTCCTGGAGCTGACTGAGAGGGGAGAGCATATTTCCAAGGGATCGTGCCCAGGCCGCTCTCAACTAGGACTCCCGCAGAAGCCCCCGGAGGGGACGGCGGGTCACAGAAGGCGGCAGCCAGCCAGTCAGGATTTTACCATGAAGTCACTTCTTTCTTGTTAACGGAGTCGTTTGCGTGCCGCTCAACAGTGAAGGCAGGAAAGGGAGTGCAGGAAGGCCTCCTGTGCACAAGCCCCGGCTTTTCTGGGCCCTTGTCTCCAGCTCCCTGAGGGCAGAGGCTCCTGGGTCTCCAGGTGGGCCCTGGGGCCAAGACCCCAACCGGGCCCCTAGGAAAGCCACGTGGAGCGGTCCCAGCAAGTAGCCCCCCCCGGGGGAGGGGAGAGACTCCAGCGTCACCGATAATGGACAACATCCCGTTGCTAAGGAGGTGGAAAGCAGGAATCTACCGTGATGGTTCCTGGGAGTTTGGTTTCCCCAGGGAAGACAGGACCCGCATTTCTCCTGTATTATGGATAGTTGACTATTTCCTTCTCTTTTTTTCTCATGTTATTTTTTTTTTTTATAAAGAAGCAATATGTTGTCTCTCTGAAGGAGTCAAGCAGTACAAATTTCAGGTAAAAGACCCCAAGCGCCTGTAGCTCAAGAGCTCGATCGCAGCAGCTAACGGCTGCTTCTAACACATCCTTCCAGACGCGTTTCATAAATATGTACGTGTTTGTGAGTGTGCGTGTGTGTGTGTGTGTGTGTACACACGCGCACATGCTCTTTGTTTTAAATATGCCACTGGAGTCATATTTATAGACACCACTATACAACTTAGTTTTGTTTTTTAAACTTATCTATCAGCCTTTTTCTAAGTCTACATGCATTTTTTTAATTAGCTATTCGTTTTTGAGAAGAATGAGGTTATACGTGCTCCTAGGATGAGGGTGGAGAGGATTCAAATCAAAGGGCTTGTGGGTAAGGTTGGGCCTCGTCCCTCCCCCGCAGACAGTCGCTGTGAGGTTTTGGTGCGTCGGGAATGTCTCAGCACAGGGCAGCGTACACATTGATCAGACACTCACACGGATCGCTCTTCACCCCGTTTCTTCCCTCTTCCATTTCTCACTTAGGTCTTTTGGAGACTGGTCCATGTTAGAAACACTGGCTTGGATTATCATTTTCAGTTGCACTGGGTGCCGCTGCCCCGCAGCGCTGCTGGCTTGCTGCAGCTGCGAGCCAGCCGCAGGCACACGCCCACCGCCCTTTGGGTTCCTTCCCTTCTGTGTCAGCCCAGGGCATGGAGCAGACGTCCCGGTGCAGTCCGGGAGGCGCTCACCGTCACCGGCTTCATACAGAGGGTGCCTGAGTAGGTAGGGAAAATGGAGTTTTCAGTGTGGCCCGGCGCCTCTCCGAGAGGCTGGGCTTAGCGTCCTTCCCTTGTCCTCTGGGTGGGCTGTGGGCGGCTCTCAGGCACCCTCCGGCCTCCGGGCCACTCGGCTCACACACGCTCCCCTACTGAAAGCAGCTCCTCTCCTCCACACTGTCCTCCACCTGCCTGCATCCGAAGAGCTGACTGAATTAACTTTTAAAAGAGATTTAAAGCAGAGTATTATTAACCCATTAAAAGTCCATTATTTTTAATGCACCCCTCCCTGTGGTTTAATCTGTTTTTTTTATCCGGCTTGAGAGTGAGAGGCTCAAGAAAAAGGAAAAAAAAAAGTCATGTTTCTCCCTCGCCCCCGCCCCTACCAATCCAGAAGGCAGCCAGCCAAGCTCACGCTTGCGCCTCGTGTACCTATTATAAAGGAAGGCTTCATACTGGCTGATCCCTCCTGTTTATTCCTTGCATCTTGGGCTCAGAGAAAGATCGCAGCTCACTCATAACTTAGGTGCAGCTCCCAGCTCTTTTATTTTTTGGTGCAAGAGTGATGACAACAGGGATTTAGAACAATGTGTGTCCTTGGAAAGAAGTGGGTGGGATTTTACATTGTAAAATTGGTAGATTGGGGAGGGACGACCCCCTCTCGGGGGAGGAGTTAGCTTTCATTATCCAGTCAGAAACCTGGTGAAATCATGGATATGACTGAATCTTTTCGTTCATCTAGTGAGGTCTTTTTGTTCTTTGTCTTTGAGGTGTGTACTGCAAATTTCTGTGACGCCTGGAAAGAAGGAAATTTGAGTTAAAGGGCTGGGCAGCTTTACATGACTTGTAACAAGCCAGCTAATTGAAAAATTTAATTCAGGAAGAGATGCAACGAGGCCGGAGCAAAAGAGGAACCGGGCCTGTTGATGTTCAGAGCAGGAAAGCCGAAGAAGTTGTCATCCCTGAGTTAAAAAATTATGTGGGGCTTGGAAAATATATCACCTGCCGTATTTGTCATTGAAAGTTACAATCTTGTTTGCTGTTTATCTTGAGGCTTGGGGAGCTCGCCTGCTGGTTAGGAAAAAAGAGGCGAGTTTCTGGGGAAGAAATGCTAGTAATAGGAAAGGGAGGATTAGCAGCCCCAGAAGGAATGGGAGGTGTGAACGACATGTGAGCGTTTGGCAGTCAGCACAAAAGAAAGAGAGACGAGGCCCAGCCCGATGCCAGAAGTCCTGAAAGCTTAAGTGGGAAATCTGGATATAAGGAAAGCATCCCAAAGGAAAAAAGAAAACAGAAATCCCTGGAGATCATTTTCCTCTGTGATGATGCTGGTTCCTGGGGTAAATGAGGCTTGGTTTTGCCAAGGTGCTCGTGAGCAGCTCTGCAGTCAGAGGCACCGGCTTCAGGGCACACCTTCAAGGGCTCACAGGGCAGCTCTGGCTTTTGGGCTAAGTGAGTAAACTTGGGGAACAGAGTTTTCCTCCAAAAAAGAGTCGAGATTTGAGGGCAGGAGGAGTGTTTGGTCGGGGGAGAATTACCCCTCTCCCCAAGGAGACTGACCTGTTTGGGTCACCTACCCACCTCTGTTCCTCCTGTTCTTCCTCCTCGGACTTACCTTGAGTGGAATTGCCTAAGGACAGAAAAGGCATTTTTAGCCAGAAGCTAAGTTAGGACCAAGTTAAACTCGCTGGACAAGGGGACTCGCTTCCAGACGCCTTCTAAATGCATGCCTTGGGCTGATTGTTATGCACCCTAAGGAGAGAGGAAGAAGCAGAAGAGGCGGCAGTTATAGGAGAATGGTTTATACCGGGATCCGCTTTGTCCTCTGAGCCTAGGAAGTGGTATAGTTATGTCTGCTTGATAGATAAATGGAGACTAAGAGCCAGACCATTTCCAGGAGATGGTGAAGGACAGGGAAGTATGGCGTGCTGCAGTCCATGGGATCACAGAGTCCACGATTGAGCAACTGAACAGCAGCCAGATCACAGCTAGAAAACCGTGGCGATGAAACGGAATTCTGGCTCAGCAGTTGCTGCTTACAGCCTGACGGACCAATCCAGCTCAAGATCTGTTTTTGTAAATGAAGTTTTATTGGAACACAGCCACGGTCACTTAGTTATGTGTTGTCTGTGACTATTTTTGAGCTACAATGGCAGACACTATGGCTTGCAAATTCTACAATATTTATTATTAACACTTATTCCTTTACAGAAAAAATTTGCAGATCCTTGCTCTAGATCACCTAAGCCCATGCTCTTTAACCCATATATTTGCTTCTGCTCCAAAAATGCCTTTTTAATGTGCTGCCTAACAGAAAAAATGATTATAGATGTC
This sequence comes from Madoqua kirkii, assembly GCA_006408675.1. Lineage (NCBI taxonomy): Eukaryota > Metazoa > Chordata > Mammalia > Artiodactyla > Bovidae > Madoqua > Madoqua kirkii. Next base: position 29,208 of record SJYC01071985.1, read on the forward strand.
AGAAATAATAATAATTGGAGAAAAAAGAAAGAAAAGAAAAAAAAATTATTGGAAAACTGAATCTGTTAGGATCCAAGGAAGATGTAAAACAAATGAAAACAAACTTTTCTCCTTTTCCCTTTTTTTTAATCTCAAAATTTGGAAGCATTTTTATTCTAAATTTAGAACAAACTAAAAATCTTCATTGCTTTATCAGCTTTATCAAAACTGCATACAAATACTTTTCTAAAAAGCCAAACTTCTAGAGTAATTTCCAAAAAACAAAGCTATTTTCCACGAGACTTAAAATTCTTGTTTTTGTACATTATTTTCAAAACTGCCAGAAAAATAAGTTGTTGAAGTGAGAAGCTACCAGATTTGAATCTGATGTTTATCCCATGATAGTTATATACAAACTCTCATCATTTGGAGCTTTGTTTATAAATATGAAAATTCTGTGACCAAAGAAGAATGAAAACCAAGGACAGTTGGGGTTTCTTACCCAACAGTTATTTTCTTCTATTATTGCCTCCTAACGGAAGCTGGAGATCTTGGAAACTGATCTGGTTACCATGTGACTGAGTGTTTCGATGTTGTAACAGCGGCTTTGTTTTTCATAGGTTTCCAGGATTGATGAGCATAACTGTACACCCAGGTTTTAAAAGTTAATGAACAACATTAATAATAGTGTCTTTCGTTCGGGGCCCTGTGGACTGTTAGTCCTTTCTCTAGGGTGAGTGGGCTTCAGCAGTTGTGGCTCACGGGCTTAGCTGCCCGTGGCGTGTGGGATCTTCCAGGACCAGGGATCGAACTGGTGTCCACTGTATTGCAAGGTGGATTCTTAGCCAGTGAACCACCAGGGAAGTCCAGGCCGCCAGCTCTGGATACACCGGCGCTAAGCCCTCCTGATAACTCTACAGGGAAGCCCTTGCTGCTCTCATTTAAGAGAAGGACGATGAGGAGGTGCGGGGCCTCAGCTAGCCTGCAACTGAATCACCGGAAGCCTGGCCTCATGCTCCATCATCTTTCTGAGTGCCTGCCTTCTCCTCAGCCAGTTCTTACCTACTTGAGTACCTACCCTCTGTCAAGTTCTGGGGATTCAGCAGTGAACAAACCACGGAGCTCAGTGAACAAGGTAAAGAGCAGGGTGTTTTCAGTGCCGAGGAGGGCTGGGGAGGGCATTCAAGAGCAGAGACAGCATGGAGAGGTCAGGCCGGGTGCGGTGATCAGGGGTGGGGGGCCAAGGAGGCGATCCGTGAAAAAGGCAGAGGCCACAGGTGGAGATGCAGAGTCTGGAGGAGAGGACGGAGAGGGCAGAGGCAGGCCTTGGAGACGGGACGGCCTCAGGGCTGAGGAGTCCTGCTGGTCTCCCACACTCACCTGTGTGGCCCTCAGAGACCGGCCCAGGCTTGACAGGCTTGGGCACGCTCTCCAGGTGCAGGGTTATCAGATCTAAGAGGATCCTCTGACTTCCCACTGCGGAACCTCCTTCCCCTTGTCGGACAGGGAAATGAGGCATTCCTCATTTGTTTGTAACTGGCAACAATCGTAAAAGCTACCGATGACTGAGTGCTTGCCCTGTATCCAGTGGATCATCCTAACCGCTTGATTGTATGACCTCATTTAATCTGCAAAGCAACCCAGTGGATTTCTGTGGTCTCAAAACAAGAGGATGTGACAGGGAGAGTGTTCAGGGCATTACTTTCCAGAATCTACATGTTTATACTTACATGGACTTCTTCTTAAGCTTGTCTGGGAATGCTCGGCATGCCTAAATTCACAGTAACACTTTTAGTACGTTACAAAGAATTCTGGGGCAGGGGGTACGCCAGCAACATTATGGAGCATTGAGAGGTAGGTGGTACAATCATCTTCAAGGTAAAAAACAAATGGACTAATTCAAATGTTGTTTTTGGGAAACCCACCTTTGATGCTTAATCAAGGCACCTAAATGTGGGCATTCTATATTATTTTATCTTAAATATATTGCTTTTTTTGGAAAAATTTTTCTATTTTTAATTTTTGGTTACTTATTTATTTTTTTGAGGGGCTGTGCCATGCAGCATATGGGATCTTAGTTCTTAGACCAAGGATTGAACCCACACTCCCCGAGTTGGAAGTTTGGAGACTTCACCACTGGACAGCCTGGGAACTCCTTTATATGTATTTCTTTCTAGGTGTACTCCAAACAATGAGAGGTTTGATAATATTGTTTATTCTTATAAATGTAGCTGAAAAGTTTTCTAGAACCTTCAAATATTTCAGAATACACTGGATATGTCTCAGGATAAAATATTTATATATATATTTTCAGATTTAGTGCATGATGTTTAATACATTACTTAAAACTTACTTTGTCAAGCCATAGAATGAATTACAGATTCCAATTATAGTCATTCATTATATTATGATTTTTTAAAAATACATATTATTGTAGTAAACTTACAGTGTTTCAGGTGCACAGCAAGGTTATTCAGTTATCCAAATACACATGTATTATTTTTAAAATTATTTTCCATCATAGGTTATTCTAAGATATTGACTATAGCTCCCTGTACTATACAGGAAACCTTTGTTTCTTGTTGCCTATCTATTTTTTAATTAGAAATCTAGCATTCTATTCATACTAAGTCAAATAAGTTTAATCAAAATGCCATGACTTTTTCAGTTAGGCAAAAATTAATGTTTCCTAAAATATATATGTTATACATATTTTATATAGGTATACAAAAGCTTTTTTACTACACTTGATAAAGGCTTGAGAAAAACCGTGAGAAAAAAAGAGAGAGAGAGATGGAGAACATAAACTAAATGAAAAGGAAGCATTGAATATGAAATAGAAAAAGTGAAACAAACTAGATAAAAGTAGACCATCATATACTCCAGTTTTCTTAAACATGGCTGCTCATTAGAAACACACCTGGACCTCTGGAGAAAGAAAGCATTTGTGTTTTTCAAAAAATTTCAAGATAACTCTCATAGAGAGGCATGTGGATTTTGAAAAGTGATTGCAGGTTCTTCTATGAGATCCTAGTTTGGGATTTTGGAAAAATTTTTCTATTTTTAATTTTTGGTTACTTATTTATTTTTTTGAGGGGCTGTGCCATGCAGCATATGGGATCTTAGTTCTTAGACCAAGGATTGAACCCACACTCCCCGAGTTGGAAGTTTGGAGACTTCACCACTGGACAGCCTGGGAACTCCTTTATATGTATTTCTTTCTAGGTAGTACTCCAAACAATGAGAGGTTTGATAATATTGTTTATTCTTATAAATGTAGCTGAAAAGTTTTCTAGAACCTTCAAATATTTCAGAATACACTGGATATGTCTCAGGATAAAATATTTATATATATATTTTCAGATTTAGTGCATGATGTTTAATACATTACTTAAAACTTACTTTGTCAAGCCATAGAATGAATTACAGATTCCAATTATAGTCATTCATTATATTATGATTTTTTAAAAATACATATTATTGTAGTAAACTTACAGTGTTTCAGGTGCACAGCAAGGTTATTCAGTTATCCAAATACACATGTATTATTTTTAAAATTATTTTCCATCATAGGTTATTCTAAGATATTGACTATAGCTCCCTGTACTATACAGGAAACCTTTGTTTCTTGTTGCCTATCTATTTTTTAATTAGAAATCTAGCATTCTATTCATACTAAGTCAAATAAGTTTAATCAAAATGCCATGACTTTTTCAGTTAGGCAAAAATTAATGTTTCCTAAAATATATATGTTATACATATTTTATATAGGTATACAAAAGCTTTTTTACTACACTTGATAAAGGCTTGAGAAAAACCGTGAGAAAAAAAGAGAGAGAGAGATGGAGAACATAAACTAAATGAAAAGGAAGCATTGAATATGAAATAGAAAAAGTGAAACAAACTAGATAAAAGTAGACCATCATATACTCCAGTTTTCTTAAACATGGCTGCTCATTAGAAACACACCTGGACCTCTGGAGAAAGAAAGCATTTGTGTTTTTCAAAAAATTTCAAGATAACTCTCATAGAGAGGCATGTGGATTTTGAAAAGTGATTGCAGGTTCTTCTATGAGATCCTAGTTTGGGTGATATAGGCTTCCCTGGTGGCTCCAATGAGAGAGAATCCTCCTGCAATGCAGGAGACCGGGGTTCGATCCCTGGGTTGGGAAGATTCCCTGGAGGAGGGCATGGCAACCCACTCCAGTATTGTTGCCTAGAGAATCCCATGGACAGAGGAGCCTGGTGGGCTGCAGTCCATGGGGTGCAAGGAGTCAGCAGACTGAGTGACTAAGCGCAGCCCAGCACACAGAGGTCTGTTCCTTTTCCGTTGCCCAAGCATGATACAATGGTATTAAGTGAGAAACAGTTACATAATCTCAAGAGTAAAACATGTTTATCAATGTTCACAATCAATACTCAGACAAAAAATAAGAGATAAAATTGCAAGCCATGATGCGAACACGATTAACAACACAAAATAAGTGTATAAAATTGCATAAAAATTGTAAAAATAACTGTAAAAATTGTATAAAATATGCAATAGGCGGGGGCAGGATCAATCAAAGTGATGTGGTACCTGGGAGCGCATGTCTGCACGTGTTTCCATCCCTTGAGCTGGTCTATGTCTTTGGGTTGGTGCATTTGAATCATTCCCTTCTCAGGTAATTATCGATATGCATGAGCCTATTACCATTTTCTTAACTGTTTTGGTTTTACCTTCTGTAGGGCTTCCCTGGTGGCTCAGCTGGTAAAGAGTCCGCCTGCGATGCAGGAGACCTGGGTTCGACCCCTGGGTTGGGAAGGTCCTCTGGAGACGGGAAAGGCTGCCCACCCCAGTGTTCTGGCCTGGAAACTTCCATGAACCGTATAGTCCGTGGAGCTGAAAAGAGGCGGACCTGACTGAGCAGCTTTCACTTCACTTTACTTTCTGTAAGTCGTTTCCTTCTGTGCTTCCTGCCTGGAGAAGGTCCTTCAGCATTTGTTATGAAGCTGGCTTGGTGGCGCGGAGTTCTCTGAACGTTTGCTTTTCTGGAACGCTTTTGATTTCTCCATCAAATCTGAAGGAGAGTCTTGCTGAGTAGCGTATTCTTGGTTGAGGGTCTTCTCTTTCTTTACTTTAAATATATCACGCCATTCCCTTCTGGCTTGTAGAGCTTCTGCTGAGAAATCAGCGGATAGCCTGATGGGAGTTCCTTGTGTGTTGCTGGGCTCCTCCGTCCCTGGGATTCTCCAGGCAAGAATACTGGAGTGGGTTGCCATTTCTTTCTCCAGGGTATCTTCCCAACCCAGGGATCGAAGCTGGGTCTCCCGCATTGCGAGCAGATGCTTTAACCCCTGAACTACCAGGGAAGCCCCTTTCATTTATACCTTGTTGCTTTCAATATTTTATCTCTGTTTTCGTCATGTTGATTACTTTGTGTCTCAGTGTGTTCCTTCTAGGGTTTATCCTGCCTGGGACTCTGTGCTTCCTGGACCTGGTTGACTATTTCCTTTGCCGTGTGCAGGAAGTTTTCCGCTACCATCTCTCAAACATCCTCTCAGACGCTCCCTCTCTCTTCTCTCCCTCTGGGACCCCTTTAGTGGATGTTGGTGCGTTGCCGTTGCCCCAGAGGCCGCGGAGGCTGTCTTCATCTCTTTGCGTTGTTTTCCACCTTCCGTCCTGTGGAGTGACTCCCTCCCTCTGTCCTCAGCTCGCTGTCCCTCCCATCCCTCTGGTGTTCTCTTCACCTCTGTCTGTTTGTCCTTTGGTTCTTCTAAGTCGTTGGCAAACACGTCCTGCACCTTCTCATCGTTGCCTCCATTCTTCTCCCCGAGATCCTGGGTCACCTTCACGATCATTTTTCTGAATTCTTTTTCTGAAAGGTTGCCTACCTCCACTTCATTCAGTTGTTTTTCTGGGGTTTTCTCTCGTCCCTTCATCTGGGACGTAACTTTCTGCTTTTTCATTGTGATTAACTTTCCATAATACAGTTTTTGTCTTAGCCACTCTGAGACTGTGTTTCTTCTTGCTGCTTCTGTCTGCCCTCTGATGGATGAGATTAACAGGCTGTGTAAGCTTCTTGACGGGAGGGACTGGTGATGGGAAAAACTGGGTCTTGCTCTGATGGGCAGGGCCTTGCTTAGTAAAACTTTAATACAATTATTTGCTGATGGGTGAGGTTGAACTCCCTCCCTAATAGCTGTTTGGCCCGAGGTGACCCAAACAGGTGGCTCTATGGTAAGGATAATAGGGAACTGCAAGAGGATTTATGCCAAGGGGGACTGTCCAGCGCCCCCGACCCTGCTGACCCACGCCCCCACAGGAGACCCTCCAGCCCTAGCAGGGAGTTTTGGTTCAGTCTCCTGTGGGTCACTGCCCCTCTCCTCTGGGTCCCGGTGCATGCAAAATTTCATTTGTGCCCTCCAAGACTGGAGTCTTTGTTTCCCCTAGTCCTCTGGAAGTCCTGTAATCAAATCCTGCTGGCCTTCAAGGTCAGACTCCCTGGGGATTCCCAGCCCCTCTGTCAGACCCACGGGCGGGGAGCCTGGCGTGGAGCTCAGAACCTTCACCGCAGTGCAAGAACTTCTTTGGTGTTGCCGTTCTCGTCTGTGGGCCGCCCGCCCGGCGGGTATGGGATTTGGTTTTGTCGTGACTGTGCCCCTCCTGCCGTCTGGCTGTGGCTTCTTCTTTGTCTTTGGATGTGGGGCATCTTTCTTTGGTGGGTTCCAGCGTCCTCCTGTGGATGGCTGTTCAACAGCTGGTTGTGATTTTGGTGCTCTCGGAGACGGAGATGAATGCACGTCCGTCTACTCCACCATCTTGAACCTAAAACACTGTTTTTTTTTTTTCATACAAAATGTTTACTATTTTCTATTTCTTGTTAGGAAAAATGGGCTTATTTGAATTATGGTAAATAATTTAAGATACCAACTTAAAAATATTCAAGGGACAACATATTATTTTTTTCAAAATTATGCCGAGCAGAGCCTGGCTGTTGTCTAATGCACGCATGCATGCTAAGTCACTTCAGTCGTGTCCAACTCTGCAGCTCTATGGACGGCAGCCCCCCAGGCTCCCCGTCCCTGGGGTTCTCCAGGCAAGAACCCTGGAGTGGGTGCCGTGCCCTCCTGTAGGGAATCTTCCCAACGCAGGGACAGAGCCCGCATCTCCTCCCCCTCCTGCGCTGGCAGGCATGTTCTTTACCACTAATGGCACCCGGGAAGCCCCACTGGAGTCTAATAGTAATCACTGATGATTTTCTTTGCTAATAAAACACAGTTTACATATACTTTTAAGTTTATTTATCTTGACTCTACCTGCTTCAGGGAAAGCTAGGACCTCAACAGTCCCAGGGCATGAAGTACTGATTGGTATCAGTGGTTCTCACCCTCAGCCACAGGGCAGCTCATCTTCAGAGCTTTCACAAATTCTCAATGCCTAGACCTCACTCCCAGCTAGTGTGGCTAAATTAGTCTAAGCGGTTAATTTTATTTCTCTTGGGAATGACTGATTAAGGAATAGCCATGTGACATAATTCTGACCAATGAGATGTGAAGTGAATGGGATGGTATGTGTCTCTCAGATGATTATTCTTGCTCATGATAAGCAAGGGAAGAAATAGTCTCTCTTCCAAGTCTTAGGCATTTTGTAGGTGAATAAATGCCAGCAGGTGCTGTGGCAGCCGTTTTGTGGCTATGAGAGGCAAACCTGAGATTCAAAGCGAATATACCAAGGCAGGCAGAACAAGATCCAAAGAACCTGGGGCCGGAATAATTGAATTAACCAGCCCTGGAGCTGCCCCAATAGGACACTCCTGCATAGTTTTGGCAGTTTCTCTGTTTCCTGGAGGTCGAAGCGTCTTCAGTTTTACACAAGGAAAGTGGAACACAGAGAGGTTATGTGAGTTCTGCAGTCACACGGCTGGTAAGTGAGAAAACCAGGGTCTGAATCTGTCTGGATCCAGTTCCGTGCTCTGAATGACTAAGGTATAGGACAGAGATCGGCAAAGTATGGCTTGCTGGCCAGACCCCACTCACCACCTGCTCTTATAAATAAGGTTTCATTGGAACATAATCAGACCCGAGGCTTCACGCACTGCCTGTGGGTGCTTCTCACGCTACTCCATCAGCGCGGAGCGAGAGACGCTGGGTGGCACATAAAGCCCCGAACATTCGGCGTCTGGCTCCTGATGGGAAAAGTCTGCAGACTCTTGGTGGTGTACGCCGATCGTGGGGATCTTACCTTTATCAGTGATTGTGAGTGAGTGTGCTCAGTCATGTCCGGCTGTTTGTGACCTCACTCGCTGTCACTGTCCCTCCAGGCTCCTCTGTCCATGGGCTATCCCGGCAAGAATACTGCAGTGGGTGGTCATTTCCTACTCCAGGGGGTCTACTCAACCCATGCGTCAATCCATGATAGCAATACAGAAACTCTCAGTGTCTGGGGCTTTGTTTATATATGTAAAAAAATCCATAAAAGTGAAAGTCGCTCAGACGTGTCTGACTCTTCACAGCCTCACGGACTGCAATCCACGGAACTCTCCAGGCCACAATGCTAGAGTGGGTAGCCTTTCCCTTCTCCAGGGGGTCTTCCCAGCCCAGGGATCGACTCCCTGACAGTTATTTCTTCCTCTCCCTCACTCACAGAGCCTGCCTTTAGTTTGGCCACCGATACACCCAGATGAAGGCTATTTGACCTAAACCAGTCAGGACATTCTTTGTCCCCCTGTGGGAAGTTTTACTCCCTAAGTACTCTGATTCCAGGGTGGGCCTGAGTGAGGCACAACAGCCTGCCCTTCCTGCGAGCTCCCAGGTGAGGCCCATGCCTCTATTCTGCAGAACGCTTTGACCATGCCTGGGGCTTCCTGGGTGGCGCCAGTGATAAAGAACTCACTTCCCTGGTGGCTCAGAGGTTAGAGCGTCTGCCTCCAATGTGGGAGACCTGGGCTTGATCCCTGGGTCAGGAAGATCCCCTGAGGAAGGAAATGGCAACCCACTGCAGTATTCTTGCCTGGGGAACCCCATGGACAGAGGAGCCTGGCGGGCTACCATCCACAGGGCCACACGGAGTCACACAGGACTGAAGGGACTTGGCGCGCTTGCAGATCCTGTACTAGACACAGAAAGCTTTCTCTGGAAACGGCCAGATAGTAACTATTTTAGTTTTTTGGGCCCAGATAATCTCTGTCACAACTACTCAACTCTCCTATTACAACAGCAACACAGAAATGAATGGGTGTGGCTATGTTTCAATAAAACTTTATTTGCACAGACAGGTGGCGGGCGGGACTTCCCCTGCAGGCCAGTTTGAAGACGCCTGGCTTAGACGAATCACGGTCTCGTCTTCTCTGACTGGATGCTGACTAGAAGCCGGACCAGCAGTGATTCTCTTAGAAAGGATGACGTGGGTGCTGGCTATTGGATTCCAGGGAAACGGCTGTGATTTAAGCCCAGCTGCGTGGAAGAGTCCTTGGGCTGTTTCTTGGCAGAGGTGACGGTTCACTGTTGGTCCGCGGTCTAACTACAAGTCGTCATAAAATTAAGTCTCTGTCCCAATTCTGCTGCTCCTACAGCCAAACGCTGCTCAGCAGAGCAGGCTCGGAAGAGCTCGCGCGGCCTGTTCCGGAGGCTCCCAGCACTCCATTCTTCCAGGCGCTCCGGTTACACCCTGAACGCAAAGTGCTCCCGGGCAGGCATAACAACATTCCAAAAGCAGGATTCTGAGCGCCCTGGTCAGTGATAGAATCACAACTCCTCCTCAACTAGTGGCTGGACACAGAATTAACTAAGGAGGGGGGAAGGGCGTAGGTGAAGGTTTGATTGTTATATCCCATAAAGCATTCTAGTGAAGTCACAAGACTCCAACAGGTTTAGCTTCACCAATGCAAATCCATTTCCAATACCATCAGGCCAGTTAACTAGTTTTACCAATGAAAAACCCATTTCTGAGTTGCAAGAGAAAGAACTGTACTATTTACCTGGGGCCAAACTATGGTGGAGGTAAAGAAGATGATGACGACCTCCTTCAAAAGATCCCATGATGCACTGCTGCACTCGGTGCCCCCAGCCCTGCAGCAGGCCCCCGCCGACCCAGGCCTAAGCTGGAAACTCCTGGGCACTCACAGACAAGTCTGGGTCAGTCTCTCATGGGGTCACTGCTCCTTTCTCCTGGGGCCGAACTGTACTCTGCATATTTAACTTCTATGCAGAGTACATCATGGGAATCGTTGGGTTGGATGAAGCACAAGCTGGAATCAAGATTGCCAGGAGAAATGTCAATAACCTCAGATATGCAGATGACACCACCCTTATGGCAGAAAGTGAAGAGGAACTGAAGAGCTTCTGGAGAAAAGTGAAAGAGGAGAGTGAAAAAGTTGGCTTAAAGCTCAACATTCAGAAAACGAAGATCATGGCATCCGGTCCCATCACTTCATGGCAGATAGATGGGAAAATAGTGCAAACTGGCAGATTTTATTTTGGGGGGCTCCAAAATCAGTGCAGATGGTGACTGCAGCCATGAAATTAAAAGACGCTAACTCCTTAGAAGGAAAGTTATGACCAGCCTAGATAGCATATTCAAAAGCAGAGACACTATTTTGCCGACAAAAGTCAGTCTAGTCAAGGCTATGGTCATGTATGGATGTGAGAGTTGGACTATAAAGAAAGCTAAGCACCGAAGGACTGATGCTTTTGAACTGTGGTGTTGGAGAAGACTCTTGAGAGTCCCTTGGACTGCAAGGAGATCCAACCAGTCCATCTTAAAAGGAAATCAGTCCTGAACATTCATTGGAAGGACTGATGTTGAAGCTAAAACTCCAATACTTTGGCCACCTGATGCGAAGAACTGACTCATTTGAAAAGACCCTGATGCTGGGAAAGATTGAAGGCAGGAGGAGAAGGGGGCGACAGAAGATGAGATAGTTGGATGGCATCACCGACTTAGTGGGCATGAGTTTGAGCAAACTCAGGGAGATAGCGAAGGACAGGAAAGCCTGGCGGGTTGCAGTTCATGGGGTCAGAGAGAACTGAGTGACTGAAGGACAACCTGTAAGCGTAACAGGAGGGAAAGGGGCAGGGCACAGCTTCTGGAAGAAGGACTGAGGCCAAGGACACAACATAGACTGATTAGGACCAAATGGGTCCAAGACGGCAGACAAGTCGACTTTGGTTCGACCTTGATCCTCAGTCAGCAAGCGACACGGCACACACAGAGGTGCCGTGACAGTTCCAAGGCACTGTCAGAAGACCAAGGACGGGGCAGTGGCCCAATCCTGCAAATCTCTCCCCCTTCCCCCAAACAGCTGGCGCACTCCTCCCCCTCATTAGCATATGCAATCACCCAGTCTATAAAGCCTGACCGAGCGCCACAGTACTTGGCTGCGCTCACCCTCTGCCGCGGTCCACACTCTTTCTGTGGAATGTGTTTCCCTGAATCTGAACAGATCCACTTCTTACCTGTCACTTTGCCTCTCACCAAACTCTGTGATGAGACATCAAGAACCTCAGCTTCATTAGGTCCTGAAACCAGGTACCGTGGATTTTGGCTGGGTTTGAGTCCCAAGCACATGGTTCAATTTCAATCTGAGGTAAACAGTTTCAAAACCACGGCTGGAGGGTGGTCCTTTCTGCCAAGGGTGCTTGCTCACTCTCTTAAATAATTTCTTCTCTAGTGTCAGTTGGCTGAGCATGCTCCTTCAGCTGAATTTGGACTAATGTCATGAAGACCCCCTGGAGGAGGGCATGGCAACCCTCTCCAGGATTCCTGCCGGAGAATCCCCTGGGCAGAGTAGCCCTGTGGTGCATGGGGTCACAAAGAGGTGGACACAACGGAAGCGGCTTGGCGTGCACACACATGGACTGGTTATCACACTGGTTATACTGGCGTATTTTAAAGTATAGCCTTTGTAACTGAGAAGTAACCACTTCTCAGAATCTAAGAGGATTTGTTGCAGGACTAGAGATGGTCCATTTCAATTTCTGGCTGAGAGTACATACTCAAAAAAAAAAAAAAAGTGTCATTGTTACTGTTCAGAGAACTGGTAAGAAAATAATATCAGCTTCTGTTTTATGAGCTTACTCTCAGCCCTGTGGGTTCCTGTGCCTTACGCCGCTTTCTAACTCTGCAAGGCAGAGGCACGGATAAGGAAAATGAAGCACAGACCAGGGAACACACTTGTCCTTGGCTCTGCTATCAGCGAAGCCGGGTTCAAATCTAATCTTTTGCTTGCTACTTTACTAGTTCAGTTCAGTTCAGTTGCTCAGTCGTG